>PNEQ01122206.1:0-23877 GCA_003012365.1 Medauroidea extradentata
TCATATTCAGGTTCAAGAGGTAAGTATACAATGTTGTCGAAACTCGAGATATCAGCATATTTTTAGCGGACCATTTTCAGCAGGTTTTCGAGTAAAATAATAAGAAAGGCCTTTAGGTCACAATTTTTAACAGGTAAACCAATGAATGTGTAAAACATTTAACAATTTTGTAAGAATCTCCATAATCTGTAGGCCAGGTGGTAGATATTTCATGAATTCTTCGCAAATACTTTGTGGAACAAGCGGGTGAGCGATTGGTTTCGTAAGCTCTGCAGCTGAGTTCAAGCGCAGCTCCGCAAGTGGGGTAAGGTTCGTCCGTAAAAGCTGCAGCTGCAGGTGTCCTTGCTTCGTTCTCTGCGCGTGCTGATGTGGCAACAGCGTACAGTTATCTGCTTGCGCGCCGTCACACTATTCGTCCGAGCCGGCCACACCTCCCTCCCACCCCGTCCTGCCGCCTGCAACCCTATCTAGGCGACGATTTCAACAAACAACGCTCTCAGAGCCGCCCGTTAACGTCTCGTCGACAGCGAAATCGTTACAGATGACTGAGATATTCAGATACAGGGAAAGAAGTGGCCATTACCTGTATGTCCGTGAGCCAGCTCTGAGTTCCTGGTGTGTATGTCTCAGTAGTAAACACCACATACACGAAAGGGACTCAGAGATACGCGTGGACAGTCGGAATAAACCACCCCAGCATTAGGCCTAGCCCGGAGAGATTCCTAAAAACCACGGAAAAACTACATCGTGGTTTACCTTTACCACAGCCTCGTTAAGCGTGGGAGGACGTGCCTTCATGGGCGGAGTATTGCTCCTTGTTCTGAAACGTTAGAACTGCTTCCGAAGTGATCCTGGCTACGTCTATAATTGTGTTACAGAATAGACAAGGTCATCAGAAGCGAACTCCTTCGACTTTTCGCAAATCCGATCGTCTACTTGTTTACGTCGGCCGCCATGTTCTAATTGCGTTTGTACGGCTTGTGCGTGCCTGGCGTAGGCGAGTTTTTGTTTAATATTGTGGGCTTGTGATTCAGAGGCGGTTCGTAGGTTGTTGCCAGGGAGTGCACAAGTTGCAGAGAACTAACTGTATAGTGTTGTACGCTAGTTGACGTGACAGCCACTGACACACCGCGGTATGTAGGTACCGCTTATTACTGACTGGTCACAACACAATAAGTAGCCAGTACATATTTCATTATCATTGGCATGCGGTGGTGCCTTCACACGAGTGTACAGTTTTCGGCGATTTGTACACACCCTGGCAACAACCCACGAGCCACTACTGGATGACATTGTGTAGTAAATTTTTCAGACATTTGTAATTTATTAGTTTCAAGCATTTACAAATGTTTTAAAGTTCTTTTCCTTAAAAGATGGATGAAAATAAGACTTGCAGGACTAATAATTGTTCAGCATTTATACTGTTTCATGTACGTTTGCTAAAAATTAACAGCTATTTATGGGCAATAACTTTTTATATTCTATGATTTGTGGCACAATGCAAGACACTCGGAAATGTCAATTTCACCATGTATACTGCAAAGTTTGTCTTGCATTGTGCTACAAATCACAAAATATTAAAAATTATTTCCCGTAAGTAGTTGCCAAATTTTACCAAACTTATATGAAACGGAGTATAAATAATCTGAGGTAAGCTAAGAAGAGCTTTTTTTTCCTCATTTCCGTTGGATTCCATAAGGCAAGGTGTCTCAGTATTTTTTAATATCAAATCTCTTGTGAAAACACATTTGTATAAGAAGCGTCTGTTAGTCAGGTTGCACCGAAATAAATATTTAAGGACTGTGGTTACATATCAGTGGCAAATTAGTGCATTACAGTATGTATGTAATGCTACTTTTATCGTACAAAAGTCAAACAGTTACAACTGTATTTATACATGCAAAAACTTGATTTAATAGCATGGGAAAATACATTATTATATATGTAATGTTTACATCAGAATTCGGTTACAACATGGCGGACATCACTAGCCAATCAGCCGCCGAGTTCGCTGACAACAATGGAACCGACACGCTGGTTCGCTGGTGATGCCCTTGATTATTCTGTGATTGTGTTAGGTTGCTGACCTGCCAATGGGCTGCTCCCCCTTGCACTGCTTTCTGCTGTAAACGCCGTCATTGTCACACGATGGCTTCCACATCGCGGTATCCGATGTCAATTGGTAATTACACGACTCTGTAACAAACCAACACAGCTATAATCATTTTCGAAATCCCAGTTAAGTGTCTGTTTTCAGTTACATTGCATCGTTCCTCTGCAAGTAAACAATTTATTTTTGAATTATTCAACACTATTTCCTTGAAAGTTACTGCCGGTCAACGTTAAAATATAACAACTGTAAGGAAAATATTCAATGGTCCACGCCCTATTTACCAACGACCATGAGCTGTCGTACTTATTAACCAATTAAGGGCGCTGCCTACCTTGAAGCTACGGCGGAAGCAAGCAATACAATCTTCCTGTTTGCCTTCAGTCACCGTTGGTTGCATTATTATGTTCATATTCTAGAAACAGCAATTTTAAGTAAAAAATAGCAATATATCATTGTTTATAAGTACATAAATGCGAACGTCATGTGCAAACACAGTCTTCATTGCCAAAGGTGTAGTGTTTGTTAGGCAACAGCCGCGTACGAAGTGTCTGTGAGCGAATCCCGGGTAATTAAATGTTTACTCGCGTCGTTATTCAAATACGGCCGTTATTGACGACGCAACCTACTCAAATTCATATAGTAGTTTTTCATAATTTGAACTCTGCGGGAGTAATATAGTTGAACTATTATATATTCTGTTCTTGTTTATAATTTAAATTGATATTGAAAGTTATGCTTTTAATACATAAATATTTCAAATAGAAAATTAATTATTAATTGTAATATTGCTATAACATTTTGGTGGAACCTGGCCCAGTTACAATTGAAGCGCCTCGTTCATCCCTGTACCAAGAACGGCCCTACGTGTCCCGGGGGCAGGCGTCTGCCGGCCGAGGTACAACCAAGGTCACAGCCACAGTCACCACCGCGGCAACACTGCGCTCCACAATCGCTCTTTGACTCACACGTTTTATCGCCCGTTGGCTCCTGTATCAGGACTTCTCATATTCTGCACTCGTACACTGCCTGGCGGCTATGAATAACAACCGTGACATTCAAGCTGCCCCTTAATAAGGTAAAAATTACCGATCTCGAAAGGGAATGCCTGTGCAACCTTCATGGTAGTGTAATGAACAATTTAGTTTCCCCCGAGCAGGCTTCCGAATCACAAATTCTCTTAAAATTTGTTGAATCTTTGATTTTTGCCGTACAGGTAAGCTATGGCTGCAGTACTATCAACTCATTTCAGTAATGCAATTGTACATAAGGACAGAAAGAACTGGAAATTTTGAACTTCACCTGGCTTATGTTCGGTCTATTATTCCGTTCTTTCATGCTTCTGGACACCTTCAGTATGCCAAGTGTGGCCATCTGTATGTTCAGCAGATGGAAGAATTGTGCACAACTCTATCAGAGGATGACTTTCATGAATTTGTAACATCGGGTTTTTTTTTTTTTTTACAATAAGACGGACAGATAGGTTCTGGAGTGGTGGTTGGACTGACATGGTTATAGAACAAGACCTTATGCGTGAGCTGAAAGTTTGTGATGGCCTCACACACGGTCGCAGAATTACTGATAGTAACCTTCCAAAGTGTTTTCTCTTACAACCTGTCTGCTCGAAAATCATAAATGCAATAGGAACACTGTGTCGAGTACATATTGAGACAAGTGAACAACATGTGGAGCTTCGAAGCTCTCATCAAGCAAGAGATGATAAAGATTTCCACAAACTTTTGGACAGGTTTCTGTCTCATTCTCCATTTGATAATAATATGGATGGCCAGCTCGTATGCCTTTCTAGAGGAGTAATCGCTGATTCTAAAATAAATGCAGACTTGGCCAAAGAAATTGGTCATGCATCAATGTTAAATATGGTTGGTCAGAATTTTGCTGATGCAAAACTAAAAAGGAAGAACAAGATTCATCCTCTTTCCTCAATGAGTGGCACAATCAAAGTTCGAGGTGAGAATGTGGTAGAAATTAACCCTCAGCAGCCCTTCCTGCGGATTTCCTGTACTCTTAAACAACCCACAGTTTTTGAAGAGTATATGTGCTATGAACTTGCTGCTGAACCTCCATATTTGTTTGAGAGAGGCTTAGTGAGGGAAACTAACAAATCTGTTCTGGCAGATATACTCGAGAAGTATTTTCCTTGTATGGAAACAATACCTGGTAGCAGCTCATGCATAGTGGATGGTGGACACTTGCTTGATAAAGTATTATGGCCGAGACCTGCAACTTACCTCCAGCTCTGTGAGAGATGTGTAAAATATGTTATCAATCATTATGGGCCAGTGATATCAACAGTGTTTGATGGTTAGAATTGTCCCACGACCACAAAAAATTAAGAACACACTAGACGAGCTGCTCGCAATAACTCTACCAGTATTCACTTCACCTACTTTCAGCTGGAGTCACAGTAAACAATGCTCCTGGTGATGTTGATATTTTAATCGTATCAGTAGCACTTCAGAAGGCTTCTGAAGGATTGACAGTGATTGTAGTTGGAACTGATATCGATCTACTTGCTGTACTCGTTGCCAGGGCATGTCCTAATGATAAAATATTTTTACAGCCGGAGGATCAAAACCTGACAAAATTCTTTCAGTCACAGAAATTAGTGAAAATATAGGCAGCATGATAAAATGTGTTCTTTTTATGCATGCTTACACCGGCTGTGACACAACATCTGCTTTCTATAAGAAAGGCAAGAGGTCGCCATGGAAAATTTTAGCAAGAGACAATGAATTACAAAAAACAGTGCAAGTATTTAATGAGCCTGCAGTTTATCCAGATGCATTGACATCTGTTGGTGAAAAATTCATAATGACAATGTATGGTGCAGGAAAGTGTATGGCACTGAACAAGCTTCGATATTATTCATTCAACAGAACTATATCTCGTCAGAAAATTAGCAGCACATTTGATTTGGCTGTTCTTCCACCCACCGAAGATGCTGCACAGTTGCATTCACAAAGAACATACCTGCAAGTACAGCAATGGTTGGGCAACCAGTTAGATCCGAAGATCTGGGGTTGGAGAGAAAAGGACGGCAATCTCAGACCGATTGCTACATTACTACCAGCTGCTCCAGAAGTGTTGCTTAACCTCATTTCTTGTAACTGTAAGAAAGGCTGTAGTCGGGGGTGTGACTGTTTTCGCTCAATACCTACCCTGTTCAGCGATGTACAGCCACTGCAGAGGAGTAGACTGCAACAACACTCCTAGTGTATAAGAAGAAGCAGATGGTGATGATGATGACGTAGTGAACATTCTATCAGAGAAATATTACTGAATTTTTACGAATTATTTTGTGAACAGTGCAGTGTTATTACAGCGCTGTATATTTAGACACTGAACCAGTCACATCCCAATTATATGGATGCTGAGGTGAGCTGAAGAAAATGTAAGTATACCATTTTGTAGCCAATGAAATTGCGTAGATTATTTGTTAACACATTTTGTCAGTTTATTTAATGGTTTCGTAAATAATCATGATCAAACTAAAACATTTTTCGTATTCCATTTTCATTACCTAATTCAATAGCACATACGAATAAAAAAACCGAAAGTCTGTATCTTAAATAGAAAAAATATATATAGCCATGTAAAGATATTAAGGCACAATCCTGTGCCCGCCATCTTTGTCGGCCATTTTGGAAGGAAGCCCAATAAAGTAAAAGAGGAAAATACATAATGGAATTCGTAATTCAATCCTTCGGATTTAGACCATGCAATAATATCAATACAGTTACAGATCTGACTGGCGTGTTATTGTACTACAACGAACAAGATCGGGCCCTGGAAGCAGGCGGACTATAAGGCTGACTGTTGCCCACGCACCACGCGCTTCATAGCCTCTAAGTGCTAGGCGTTCAACTAGAGTCTGTTTTCCCCTTGGAGACTTCTCTTAAGGTGCAAAAATATGCTATTTAATCAGTTTATATAAGGTAAAGAAGGAATGAACCTCATCGACACCCTCCTTTCCTTGCTACGTTCCCGCGCGCTTCAAGGTCACCCTAATAGATGTTCCGTAACATCTCAGCTTCTAACGCGTAAAACAGCTCACGATAGGCGGTGCCCTTAATTATACTCCTGTACTTCACATGTCCGTAAAAATACTGCAAAAAATGTTTAACATTAAAGTAGAAAATAACTGATAAAGAACTTCGTAATTTAGACTGGCAAATAAAAATAAAATAAAAGTGAAATGTCAAAGCGGAGAAAGGGGTGTGCATTGAGACATCAGTTTGCCATTGGGAGAACCATGTACTCTGATAAGCGAAAAAATTGCACGAAAATGTTTACCGGAAACAATCGTGTGCCATTTCTTTCAGTAAATTCTGACTACGGCATCGATAAGTACGTGCGAACTTCTTGATATTTTCTGGTAGAAAACAAAACTGCAAGCTTTTGTAGGCTCATTTACCGTCTCGTACATACTGCCATTTTCGTGTTTTGCAGTGGATAACGCTTCTGACAAATAATAATAACAAGCGGCCGACAGTCCAGTTTCCTGTAAAGTGGTCAGGTGTATGCAGTGACCACGGCCGTAGAAGAACAGGTCTGGACACTCGCCTGGAAACTTGACCCCCTTTTTTTTGGCTGCAGTTCACCAAGTTACCGAGAATATTGTGTTTTATTGGCGCTTCAGTTAGGGCGGTCGGACTAAAACTCCACCCACTTACCTCCCACTGAGATAAACAATTTATCAAAACATATTTTTTATCAATATATGAAATACTTCCTTCGCCCACAGTTAAAAAAAAAAAGACTCCAGCAATATTTATTTACTTTATAATGTTAACAATGGAAAAAAGTGGGCGGAGTTTGAGTCCAACCGCTCGGATTACAGCGCCAAAAAGTACATTCTCGGCAACTTGACGAACTACAGCCAAACAACAAGGGGATCAAGCAAAATACATTGGTAGATAGGCGAGTGCCCAGACTTGTACTTCTACGACCGTGATAGTGACACGTTAAAATAAGAACACTCATCTATATATATATATATATTTATTTATTTATTTATTTATTTATTTAATTATATTACCACCTCGTTTTATGGCACAACAATCTCGTACACTCATCAATAAAAATAATTCCTGTATAGTTTGTGTTAGTTATAACTTCCAACGTCTAATTTCAGTGTGCTGCCAACACTCTTGCATAATTGATAGGACAGTTTGCACTGAAGTAGCTACACAATGCTGTGTTAGGTTAGCGCGCAGGCGTCCTACGCAACCAAGCCCTACACTCACGGCCACACAGCCATGTTCTCCAGGTGTTGTACGATGCCCCCTAGACTTCCCTACACATCCCAGTATTACACGCTTGCTGCTGAAAACTATGTAAGCATTTTCAAGGTAGTGCAGTCGGGTGGCGCGCCGGCTTGCGGTGTATTTCAGTCTCAGATGAGGCATGGGTATTATTAGTTTTGATTGAACATGAAAATACGTTGTCAACGACACATAAACTGTCGAAAAATTAAACAAAATAATTTGAAAACCGAAATCAGGATGGCCATCCTTGTGATCGAATCCGGGTCCTGAATGAGAGTTCAATGCGTTTTAGTTGCGCAGCTTTCAAAAATATGTAATAATATTATACGGACCTTTAATTTATTGGGGATACGTAGTAATAACCACACAGCCAACCAGTTATTTTGTTTCCCCTATGCGCCGAGCTCAAGGTTGTCACCGAGTGAGGTGGCACATTGGTATCACATTGAACTCGAATTCGGAATAATCCGGTTTCGATCCCCAGTCCAGGCATCCTGACATATGGTGTTTACATGGTTTCTGTAGGTCACTCCAAGCAAATGCTGGTATCGTTTTTCAACAAAGTCGCCCCTGTCGACGTATGGCGTCAATTTGTGTGTGGATTTGTTATATGGATTCTCATCCAAGACTGGTCTCGTCTCAGAAAAACATAGGAAGGATGAATAGCAGTATGAATTGCAACTAAACGTCATACTTTACTGGCATACAACAATTCGTCTACTAATAGTTAAAGGCCATTGTGCATCATAATCCGGTCATAAAATTTAATAGGCAATACAAAGTTTTAAAGTCTACGCTGATTTAAAAAAAAGTGTTTCCCTCTCATGAAAAAAGGCCGCTAATTTTCGCGAAAAAAATATTAGTACTACAATTTTCAATGACTTACGTGAACACTTGCACCACTGCTTCTTGGTCAACAGTTTTGGGATTCTACTGGCAAATGACAGGAGTATGGCGTTGCAGTCACCTTGTTCTGATTGGCACAGTCAAATAAACGACGTCTGTACACCAACAACACTGTCATTAACCACGAAGCAGAGCTGCTAATATTCAAGGCATTGAAACAAAGTGGTGCAAAAGTCATTTCTCGAAAACTAGCTTCATCTACTCGTGAAGTATTAGACAGAATTATAAGCAGAATAAATACGTTAGATAAATTAGCAGGAATAAAATACATATCATTCCTGATCCAGATACTTATGAGAAATCATATGCTGTAGAGCTATATTCAACGTCTGGCTTGATTATAAAGTTTATAAGGGGAACAGAGAAATCTAACGTGATATTGCCTGCTTATGCAAACAAGTGTACCTATGTGCAGGGATATCGTTGCGCTATGTGCAACTATAGAAGCTGAAGGGGCGCGAGCCCACTTTTATTGGTGAAAAATCTTGTATCAAATTCAGATATTAGTCTATATTAGTTTCGGTTACGTCCAGCTTTTTTAAAATAAATCAGTCCGAACAGAAACGTATTAATCCACTAAAGAGATTCAAAAATATGGTTCAATAATTCGTGCCTTGAAGATAATGACAGATTACATAAAAGTAATAAATTCAGTTTTGCACGAAACTACTTGGACTACGTTTAACAGCTAGCTAGAAAAACGTTGAAACGAAAGTTGTTTGATTCGTGAGGCAATTGTAGTCGCTGCATATCAGAGTGCTGTGGCTCTACTGCTAACGTAAGAGCTATTAATGTTCTGCTTAGTGGATCATATGGTGATTTCATGCTTAACCAGGTCGTTGAATAAGAACTCAGAAACATCTGCACACATGCGAGTCACATTATTAAGCAAAGTCATGTGAGTATTATTTTTATATTGAAGTATTTCGAATACCTACATTACAGCGCGCGCTTACATGGGCTTACAAACTGGCTAGCCCCGAATGTGTTCTCACAGGATGCAAGACGAATGTGTTTCGTCTGTAGTAACTTTCTGCTTTACTAGTTTCAAACGACATATCTTCGCGGTTATGCTATTTTGGCAATTTGCTGTGCTCTTACAACCTCATTATATTCGTTGTCAAGATAGTGGAGAAAGGCGGCCAGAAATTCAAGTTAAACAAGAGAAAGCGTAAATCACAGGGAGGAATATAAATGTATTATTTTTGATATTACCAAATTTTATTATTTCTAAACATCGTTGATATTTATAAATTATTATTTTTCTGATACAAATATATATTTATGAGAGCAATTAATTTGTATTGATATAAGTTATACTCACTTACGACGAATTATTTACTAAACGACTACATTTGCGATAGTACCTAGCTCAGTGATTAACGCTCTTTATTAAGACATTTACTTACGTGACGTGTTTAACTTGAAATTAAAATACACTTTACTTGAATTTTACAAAATGATTATTATTTCATTTTACGTTTAATTTTTTAACACAAATACCATCTTGTAGAGAGTGCACAAAAATATAATGTTTCATTCACGGCCTAAGGAGAAGATTGTGGTTTCATTATTTTCCCCATTACGTCAATAAACAATAAGGAACTATACACACCTTTATTGGTTTCATAGTGCACTTTATCAGTTTCGATTTAGAGACATAGATGCTAATTTGTTATGCAAGAAATGTTTTATGATTATTTAATACATTTGGGAATGGATAAAAAAACTGGCACTTAAAAGATTTTTTTAAAAATATATTAAAATTTGTAACGGTAGTACAAACATGGTGACTATTTCAGTTACTTAATCAGTTTGTTAAACTGTTGTTACATTTATAAAATTATTACGAGTAAAATTATTCTAACGGTTTATTTGCCTACCAGTTCTGGTAAACACATTATGTAATCCTGGATCCATGTAACCTTTGCATATGTGCTGCAAATTATTACTAAAGTTTATATATGTACCATAAAATTGCTATAAACAAGGCAGTCTACGTGTTAAATCACCGTCCACTTTCCTCATACACCTCTTCCTGAAAAAAAGTGGAGGCATAGACATGCATAATTAAACGTTTTTTATAATATTTATATTGCGATAGTGTACACAATCGGATGATCATGATCGCTCACACTGTTTTATTTACCCTGAAGTTGAATTGCAGGTTAAAAATGGGTCTGACAGAATACCACTACAATACTGTCCTTTGTGTGATCAAACTCCGGACGTATTTCGCTCTTCGCTAAAAACAACATTGATTGATAGTAAACTTGGGATGGTGGTGTACGGGCTAAATCTTTGCCATGAAACTGAAAACAGTGAGAAGCAGTCATTCATTGCTCTACACCAGGTTTTATAACTTCAGCACCACTAGCTCATCTTGGTAGCTTTTTTTATTATTAATGGGTGATTTGGAGCTGCAGCTCTTCTTTAAATACCGCTCTTCTACACTTTCGTTCGCACTGTTTTGGTGTTGACATATCTGTCAGCGCGACAGTCACTTTTCAAGCTATTGTATTATTATTGCAATTTAATGTCGAGCAGTTTTCATCCCTCTCAATCGCTCAATGCACGCTTCCGTCCACTCAAGTATTCTTCGGATGTTATTCTTTTACTAAGACACCTTGTAGCTGTTCGAGGGGGGAGGGTAAGAAGGGTAAATAAAATAAATGGTCTAATCTGGGCTACTGTGCCTCGTGACGCAACAAACATCTCGTCTACCTTGATTATATTATGAAAGCAGCCATTATACAGTCGGAATTAAATTTAAAATTTCAGCAATTACATTTTTTTTCTTGGGAATGGGTTTTTGTATACGTCAAGCAGTAGCCGTGGCATGTAGTTTCAATGTGGATATATATATATTTTTTGATTTCTATATGTTCACTGGTTTTCGTAGTGGATAAGAACAAAAAACATACAAATTTCAACTTCGAAATGCCATTATGGGAAAACTGGCTAAGCTTTTTTTTTTTGTAAAAGAGGAAATGCACTGCCAAGTAACGTCTAGAAAACCTACATTACTTTATACAAATATAAAATAATGGTTTTTCCCAACTTGATCGCCCTAGACTACTTTCGAAAGTCCAAAAAATATTCAGTCTACTATCAGTAAAAATATTCTAACAAAGATGATCAGTCCCATAACAGTAAAAAGATTATAATAAAAAATTCAGTCCGGTAACTGTAAAAATATTCTAATAAAAAATTCAGTCCCATTAACAGTAAAAAGATTCTAATAAAAAAATCTAGTCCCCAAATAAAAATATCCTAATACATATATCCAGTCTCATAGCAGTAAAAAGATCCTAATAAAGATGTTCTGTCCCGTAACAGTAAAGATACTCTAATAATAAGATATTCAGTCAAATAACAGTAAAATATAATTTATATGAAAATTAAAAAAAAAACTTTTTAAATTTAAAAATAATGAAAAAATTATTATTAGTTAAAAATCTAAAACGATATATTAATGTAATAAGTAGAGGCAGGATTATTTCGCGTATTGATTCTAGGTCAGGGTGAACGTCAAGAATGTATACTTCACTGACACTTCTGTGATTTGACGACACCTGTTTTGACACACCTCTGGCGACTACACTCCAGTAATAAATAGGAAACAAGTAGTGGTGATATCAAGTGCTACCCGCTTGTACGTTTACAAGCCAATGGATAATCGACTGTAGTCAGTGCTTGTATAGGTCTGTGAAGTCATAGGCTGCTGATAGATGAATACGCGAAATACTCGTGCCTCTAGTAATAAGATATTTATGCAAATCTAACTTAATGAAAATTTTTTCCAGGACCTAACAGTTATATTTTATAAGAAATGCATATTATTAAAGAAATTTAAGAAATGACAAAAAAATGGTCAAATATATTTTCCCCCTCATGCCGAGGATTGAACACGTATCTGCAACCTGAGCAAGACTTAAGGGCTAGTTACTTAGTTTGGAGTGATTTCGAAAATTTTATTGCTACCTTATATCCGTATCAAAATTTTGCTCCAAAGTTTAACACTAATATGTCATAATTTGTAGCTGAATTAATTTTGTAGCAATATACTGAACGTTTCTTTAGATTTAGTCACTCAAAGTACCGCGTTTTTTGTCGTGAAAATAAGCCAAAATGAAGCAAAATATTTTTTTTGCTGACGAATGGTTCATGATTTTTAAAAACGCATCCACAGCACTGTGCATCGTGTGACTGCACATTGTCTGAAACTTTTTCAATGCTTTTTTGTTAAAAATCATTTTAGTGCTTGGCACCAGTTTGAAAAAAAAAAACTAAGGAACATGTCCTTAAGTCATATTTATGCAAATCTAACTGAATGAAAATTTTTCCAGGACCTAATTTTTTTATTCCTTCATAAATAATATTTATAGAACCACTGTTAACGTATTCTAAAAATTTATCAATAAAGTTTTGAACGTACCTATCTGGTAAAAAAAAACTTTCATATCTTCTATTTATATTAAAACCCGACGACCAAATTTGGATCTATTATTTCGGCTTTATTTTGTAATATTGTTTACCCATCACAAGTTCAGAAATGTTAGTAAATTCTTGCTTCCATTTTCTTTCTAAGTTTTTTTTGCTTCTATTTATAAAGAACATTAAGTTTTAAAAATAAAAATAAAAAATATAAATATAATATAAAAATTAGAAAAAATAAAAGTTATATAAAAATGAAAAACATAACAATTTAAAATAAATTGTTTTTTTTTTGAAGAAAACTTCGGGAAGACCCTACAGATCCTCCCTAAGTTTTTTTTTTCAGAATGATAATTTATTATTTTTGAAAAAATATTACAAAATAAAAAGATAAAAATTTAATTTAAAAACTATTAGTAATCAGAAATGGCTTTATTTTCTTTTAAATCTTCGTGTAATGGTAATTCTATATTTTGTTTCATAGCAGCTTTTGTAATATATTTACCACATTAAGAACATGGTTTTTTTTTTTCAACATTTTAGCATTGCCATTATTTCTGCAAGGATAACAAGTACAACTTGTACCAAATTTCATATTTTTATTTTTTGAAAATTCAGAATGATACTTAACAATTTTACAGACAACATTTTTTAGTTGGAACGCCTACATTTGATTACGTGTTCTTTTGTTTGTAAATGGTTTTTCATACTGGCTTATTTAGTATATTTTCTACATAAAGAACACTGTATTTTTTCTAACAATTAAGCATTATCAATACTTTTACAAGGTAACCACATGTAACCAATACCATATTTTTTGTTTTTATTTTTTGGAAATTCAGAGTGCGATTTAAAAATTTTACAGACACAACACGATCTAGAAATGTTTTTTTCTGCTTCCATTTATAAAGAACCATAGAAAAATAAAAATAAATATTCAACATGCAAAATTAGAATTATATAATTGTTATCAAAACTATTTTTCAATAAATTTAAACGTCCAATGACTATTCTTACAATGAAATTCTATTTCAAACTCATGAATATGTTCGTAAGGGTTAAAAACAAGAAATCCATTAAATGAATCCATGTCAAATAACTCAAATTTTACATCTTCCCAAATTTTTAACTTCGTATCATTTTTATCATCAGCTGTAGTGATATTGAAATAAACATTTTCTATACTAACAAAATTAAAATTACAATCAATATAGTGACTATTTAAAATTTCCACACTTGTTCCCTTTAGTAAATTTTAAAATATTATAAAACTTCATTAATTTGTATGATGAGTGAATTGAGTACAACACAGTCTAATTCAAAGTTTATACACACATTTCCAAATTCGATGTATGAAATTTTACCATTCTTTTCTAAGATCTTCCAGTACAATTTATGTAGAAACATTATCCATCTTATTTACTAAAGAATAAATTATTACATTCATTAGAGTATGTACTTAAGGTTTCATTTCTAATATTGCAGTTATTTCAGCAGAAACAAAGTCGATTAATTTTTCCTTGTCATTTCTTATTTATAACACAATATTTTTCAGTTCATCTGTTTTTATTGGAAAAATATTTAATATTCTGGTTCGTAATAAATAGTTTCGCCAAAAGAAACATTAGGCTTAAACGTATTATTCAGCATATCCATTATTCCAACTTTTTCATTGTAGTAATTTTTATTTTCAGCATTCTCTCCACCATATATAACTAAAAGTCGATCAAAAAGTTTTCTAACATCATCCATCCATATATTATTTTGGAAGACTTATGTAATTTTTAACGCCACTACCAGATATTGGATATCATGGCATTATTGGCCTTGATGGTGTTATCAAATTAGAATCTGGATCTTTTAAATATTTATCATAAATTGGTTTAATTATATTCATGTACTTACATCTTCTATTTGAATTTATATCTTTATTAGGATTATATTCTTGATATGCAACGTTGATCGGTAAAACCATAATCCTCTACTTACCTTGGGTAAAACCATTTTTATATAATTTGCATTATCTTAATCAGTACATTTATCTTCAGGTTCAATTTTTTTTATTTTGTAAGGAAATTGGAGAGCCCTTCTTTTAATTTATATTCGTTATTTTTGACAATTATATTATTACCAAGAATACAACGTTTGTTTCTCCAACATAAAAATCGCAACCCCCGCCACGTAAACCATATTTTTCATTAATAACACCAAGTCTTTGAGAAATATCTTTAACGAGATTGATAGTAGAAAGCGGTTTAGTTCCTAAAATTTGTTGAGGTTCAGCTCCTGAAAATAATTGCCTTTCGAAAGATATTTCTTCCGGCGTTGGTGGATAATCTAAAATTGGTTTCACAACAGCGGGAATAAGTGAAGTAATTAAATTCTTATTCTCATCTGTAACTTTCTCCATTATTTTCCTAAATTAATAATTATACCTATCATTGGTTGTTCTCGTTTTTTTTTTTTTTTTTTTACATTTTTCTTTGTGATTTATTTAAATTCATTAAATTTTTCAATCAGCTGTCATCTTCTTAATAATTTTTTTCTGTTATAATATAAATATGATAAAAATTTATGAAATTAAAAATTTTTCAATGTTCAAACTGCTTTAACATCTGTTCAAACGGCTCAAACAGCTGTTCAAATCTCTCAAACGGCTGTACAAACGTCTAAATCAGTTTAAAAAATAATGCTAATGTTATGTATTTATTATGTATATTAAATGAGTGTTAATAATTTAAACATTTATTGTCTCAGATGTAAAAAACATGCTCCAAGCAATAATATTTTGAATGAATAAAGAAAAAAAAATGGAAAAAAATTATTTACTCTTTGTAGATGTTATAGCAATAAAAAAATACATGTTTATTGGTGGGAATATGAAAGAATTGAATGCAATTAAAATTCATAAACCAGCTCGAAAAAATTTTACTAGAAGAGCAGTTTTAAGTTTTGGAATAGATTAACTTTGGCAAGCAGATTTAGTCTAAATGAAGTAAGGTCCATACAAAGGTATTTCAAAAACTAACAAAGGATTTATATATATTTAACGGTTATTAATGTTTTTTAAAATTAGTATGGGCAATTACAATTACATAAATAAAACTTCAGAAAATGTAACTTTAGCATTCAAAAGTTTACTTAACACTCGTAAAACCTAAACATTTGCAAACTCATAACAAAAAAGAATTTTACAACTAAATATTTAAAAAATTAATGAGATTTTACAGTATAAAACATTATTCAACATTTAGTGATAAGAAAGCTAGTGTTGTTGAGAGATTTAACAAAACTAAAAAAACATGTGGAGGAATGTTACTGTACAACAAGTGATTAGATAAATGAAAAGAATGAAGTCTCTATTCTACTCAATATGTATGAAAAACCAAGAAAAACCTCTAAACCAAAATTTGCTATTGGGCATATCGTTTGTGTAAGTAAAGCTAAAAATTAATTGAAAAAGGATATATATCCAAATGGTCTACAGAAGTAGCCTATATGAAATTTCATACAGAATTAAAGATTTTCACAATGAACCATTTAAAGATATATTTTATGAACAAAAGTTTCTTGAAACTAAATATGATAACATTTACTTAGTGCAAAAAGGTTTGCGAAAGAAAGCAGATTACGTTTTAGTTAAATGATAGTGTTTTATAGCAGCCATAATTCACGAATAAATAAAATCAGTATTATTGTATAATTTTTCAAAATAGAAATTTTGAAATAATTTTTTTCTGTGTAAATGAGTGAAAAATAATTGAGAGCTACGAACATCAGACGTTTCCACAAACTGATCAGACTAAAAATAACGTAAATAAATACAATTAGAGAATAGAATTCGACACACCAATTGGTAATTCATTTTCACATCCGAATGAAGCATATGTATACTTTTATTTAAAATAACTAAGAGAGATAAAAATTCCTATTTTCAACAATAGATTATTCATAAACATGGAAATATCATTGAGAGTATTGACAATACTGAAATAACTTCCTCTATGGTTCATTTGTTGTTAAACTCAATTTAAGAATCAGTGTATGTATAGTTATCTATGGTTGAAAAAGTTTAGGGGGTTGATAAATTCTTTTCTTTTAGAGTTAAATAACATTATATAGTTGCACATCCTCTAAAATATTTGTTTGGATTTATTAGAGATTACAATGACATTTATTGGAAAGGAGGTTAAAAAATTTAATTTAGTCGGGGTTCTAATGATAATGTTGTGTCTTTAGACAACCTAAACTTGAAGCTGATGAAACTCCTGACCCTAACAATGTTCCTGATGCTGATTATGGCAAATCACTGAATACAAAGCAAATTATGGAGATGGAATTAAAGCTAAATTATACAAAAATTAAAAACCTCCAATTCCTTTTCATTATTGGCAGTGTCTTGAAAAAGTAGTTCCCATAGACTCTCATACATATCAGTTTGATATAAAATATCAATTTAATTCTCTACAATTTTAAATGCCTGAATATGTAATTGTTGGTTTTCACATTAAAAGAAATTAAGATCCTGAACAAAATACACATGGACAATTTTTTGATCGTGGTAATGTTAGAAATATTTCTATTAAATATGTTAGAAATTAAGAGTTCCAAAAGATAATTGACATTTAGACATATCTTATATATGATATTAAAATTGAAAGAATCACTAAAGAAATATTGAAAGTAACTAGTATTGTTTTATGTTTTTTAATATATTATATTCTGTAAATTTTTTACTTTTTTATATTATGCCTTATAGTAACACAGGAATGATTTATTTTAGTTTTATTTTCTTATATTATTCCTTATAATAAAACACAAATTGTAATTATATATTATTATATTATGCCGTACAGTACCACAGAAAATTTTTTTAAACATTTTATTATCTTACATTTTGTGTAATAGTTACATAGGAATCTTTAATTTTTAATTTTTTTTTTATAATATGTCTTATAGTAAGACAGGGAATTTTTGTATTTATTTATATTATGCCTTAAAGAAACACAGGAATTTTTTAAATAGTTTTATATATTACGCCTTACAGAAACACAGAAAAGTTTAAAAAATTTTAATTTTTTTTATATTATGCTGTATAGTAACACAGATTTTTATTTTTTTATACTATTCCTTATAGTAACACAGAATTTTTTTTTATTTTTTATTTTTTTACATTATGCTTTATAGTAACACGGGAATTAAATTATTTTAGTTATTTTTGTTAATTTTTATTTTAATATATTTTTTAATATTTTTAATATTACAATTTTCTAACACAAAGATTTTTTATATTTTAATATATTTTATACGATTATCAGTTTGATAATGGCCCACGGGCAAAGTATTAAAACCACTTTCAAGAATAAATCTTTTGTCACCTTCAGAACTTTAGGCTCATTTTTTGAATATATTGAAAATAATTCGTGTTTCTTATGTCTTATTGGATTCATATTTTTGTAAAATATTATTTCTTGAATAAACAATTTTTATAATCACCAAATGTTATTTCATTTTTAAATGGTTTATTTTTATACTTTTGCCCTTTTTTTAAATATTATTTTCTACATGTTCAGCAAACATTTTGAATTTTAATCTAATAAATTAATCCATTATTTTTCCATTATTTTCGTCCTTCATTTTACCGATAGCTTTTTTGTTTATTTGGGGAGTATTATATTTATTATGTTTTTCATAGTCTGAAGTATCAAAATGATAAATAATTTCTTTCATATATTCATAAAAATCACTAGGTTATATATAATAAATAAAATAATATATACCTGTATAACACAATTCAATATTTTCTCCAAATTTTGGTTTCATTACATTATAATGAAAATCATATATTAAAGTTATCGATACATCTAATATTGTAATTCCGATATAAATTGGCTAGTTAAAAATAATTATGTCTTATTCATATTAATTATGGCAACATAGCTGATAAAGATGGTTCTTTCTTTAAAATTTAGTTTGGCATCTAATTTTTCTACCGGTTTAGAATTGGTACATAATCTGATATCGACCCTATTTCTAATATTTTCCATTGTTTTTCCAAAAACTGAATTATTCATACATTTCAAGAAATCTTTTCAAAATTATTTGTAGCTTTTGTTATTATTTCTGTGTTTATATCAATAATTTTTTTCGTCCAAATTTGATAGTATAAATGTTAATATTCTACAGATTTTATTTTTAATTTCATTCCCAATGATAGATATTGCTTAGTATTTATATAATTCACCACACATTTTTCTTTATCACATAAATCAGTTAATATATATATATATAATATATTGTTTTTGAGCCTGGGGGATTATTACTTTCTGGAGCCAACATAATATCTTTATCAAAATTATGTGATTCTTTGGAATATTCTAAATCAGCCACTAAAATATAACCAACATATGAATTATTTATATTAATTTATTATTTGTGTTCTCAATAATTTGATCATTGAGACTGTAATTTTCAAATTTGAAACCCCCATAAGTTAAGCAGTTGAGAGGGGGGGGGGCTAGAATTGAAAGAGCCAGCCTATAAGAGTAAGCATCACATAGTAAAATAAAAATGGTAATAGTTTTTAGCATAGTTAATTCTAGCAGTACATCCTGTGAAATAATAGAAAATGACTGTCAATTCTAAATTAACTACTGTAATTATTTATGTAGAAATAAAAGCGACAATGGTGGACGACTTCTGTCTTCGATAGGCGGGGCTGTTCTAGAGATTCCTCTCTCTTGGCCAAACAACCAAGGACTGGAAAAGTGGTGGCTGGGTTTTGGTGTGTGAGATAGAACGCGGAAGAGAGAAGTCGGTCGGCAGGGATGCTGGGTGGAGAGACGTGTAAGTTACTCTTCGATATATCGGGGATAAAGTTTTTTTAAACGTTAGTAAATCAGGGCTGTTGAGCGGTGACGACCAAATGATATATTACTAGGTGAGGTAATACTGAGTGGTTAAATGTATAAGTGTATGTATGTAAGAGTATGTATTGTCTGCATGCCATAAACCCACAATTTCCAAAGGCAAAAAAAAAGCTCGTTACTGTCGGACGAGTGGAATAGTTGGCTAAAAAGAAAGGTTACTCAAACAGGCTATGATTTGTAAATATTTGGGGAAAACCATGATCATGGCATACATCTAGTTCAGTTGATAAGTATAATGTTGTGCCTCATTATAATCACAGACTTCCTTGTTTATAAAAAAATATTTAATTAGAAAAGTAAATTGTCACATTACTTGATTAAAGATGCATAACATATTAGTTGTAGTTTTTTATTTAGGTGCTGGGACACAAAGATTTGTTTTGAAACAATTTTTTCTTACCGATTTTATCTTTGTTTTGTTTCTTGTTTATGTTCGTTTTTAATTAAACATAATAGGAAATTTGACGATTGAGAGGGAGAAAATGGTCAAAATGTGATATCATGATGTAAGCCAGGCCTTATTCATAATACGATTCTACATCTGTTACAACTAGTCGCAGAAAGACAATCTGTGACTCACACACAAACATGCCACATGCCAGCAGGAATTCTTATCTGCCTGGGTGTCACCTTTCTCCTCTATTCTCCATCCTGTTCCTGTTTTCATCGTGTTACTTGTTCAATGAGCTACCGCTTAGATCACGCTGCGTACGCCAACAGCCGATCGTAGCGCTATCCTACGAGGAGTATATGAACCACCAAAAACCCCGCGCGCGAGAAAAAATTTGTTTCTACACACTCTTAAGCCAGTATTAGGAAACAGTAATTGTTGTTTATAGCAATCACAAATAAAGACAACACGTGAAACAGTTTTGGTGCAAACATAAAAGATTGAATTTTTTTTCGTACCTAACACCCTATGCTTAAGACCCTTCTTGACAAATGTATTGTTAAACATGTTTATCCTATCAGTGAATACTATTACTTTGAAACTACATCATTTTAAAAGGCAGGATTTATGCTTTGGTTAAAAAATATACTTTTACGTCGGAGTTACAAGTTTCATAATTTATCATTATTTTTTACACTACTAGACATTTGTACTTGTAAAATTACGTTTGCGAAGCATTACATTTTGTAAAACTTTACCATCGAGTTTCCAAATGATTGTTTTGATTATTGGCATACTAACGGCAATCATATATCGCTCTGGATGAGGTGGCAAACCGGATAAAACATCACAACGAGCGTCATCTGGCCTGCGATCAATACTTAGTAGGGACCCTTGCTCTTCAGGCTCGAAAGAGGACAATGTCAAAGTCATGAAGCGACGTAATAAAGCGGTAGACGAGAAGGAAGTACTTACTCTTAAAGGAAAGCCAACGTGGTCACACTTTCATACTCACTCTTGTCCACGATACACGTCGCGGACTTTTTACTGCACTTCAGTCCCGGCTTGCACAGCTGAGTACTGCTACATCCTATATTTTCTTCTGTAACACACACGTACACAGTCCTGAGTCAATTTTGTATGCTATCAGTGTTTGCTACACATAAGCACTGCCAGTTGTTCACAGTAAAGTGACTACTTTTGATGAGCATTTTATCAGAAAATAACTATCTAAAAGTGTATTTAATAGAAATTCAGTACTATGACACTTATATTAACTGATACTGATAAGTTTATATACCCAAACGGCGGAAAGTTACAATAGTAAAAAAGGAGAAAAAAAATGCTGGTCACAAAAAGTGCTCACTTTACCATGAATAACCTATAAAAACCAGAACCAGTGGTTCCAACCATAAGCTTAAGTTAAAAATAACAATGTAAAAATTAGTTAGCTGTCATCCCACAGAAAATCTGGATGGTTCACAGTCAAGTAAGTGAAGCACTGGTACTTGTTATCAGTTGTCAGCACCTCTACACCAAAACTTCTACACACAAATTCACATACCATACCTCACTGTCAGCTGTTTATACCATCAAACATTACAATTTATGTTATTAAATTATTTCCAATGTAATAATATGTCTATGTGTTTCAGTTTAGCCCAGATGATGGTTGGAGGCCATCCCCATCACCTTGCTTGCCATTACACAGTTACTTATTGTAGTCATGTAGTAGCTATGAATTTTAAATGAGTTAAATATATCAGTGTGTAATTATTTTGTATTTTGTTACGTCTGTTTGCTTCTGTGTTGTCTAACTGTGTATGTGTCAAGGCCTTGCAGTTGTTTGTGGTACTCTAAATGTGGATGAATAAATAATGTGCCCACTAGTAACGTCCTATACAAAACTACCTCTGTTTCGTACAAATATAAACTATGTATCATCATAATGTGTTTTTCGAGTTCTTAATTTTTACAATTTACACCGAAACTGGATTGCAGTCAAGCAGTTGTGATAGAGATGTTTGAATTTAGAGCAAATACACAAATTTTTTAAATGTCGAATTAAAATAATAATTTTTAACATACGATTTTATTCCATACTTTTGTCGCAAATTCAGTTCTGATAATGGGCCGTGAAAAAGGAATTTTGTTGAAATTAACATTATAACACAAACATAACTACAAAATTAAATACGACAAAGGGGAGTGGATAGTGCTATGGCCCCTCCGAGACTGCTCACAAAAAAAATGCCAAGTAAAATACTGAATAATATTAGCTTAAACTTCATATAAAACTTTATCAAAGACAACACATTCAAGGTTCCTCGATTTTCTGTTTCAACACTCTATACAATAATAATTTATAAAGTAAGTAGGTTAATAAATCAACTATTTTCGTAATTTTGATAAAGTTTTATAGTTCTCAGATTCGAAAGAATTTTTTGCTTTTCAGTTTGATATTCATTAAAATTACTGTGTTTCAAGTGTCAACACAAGTATAGAGACATGTGAAAGCAGTATATCAAGAGTGTATCTAGTAATTTTATATCAGCACAAAGATTTTCCGTAATAAAACATAATTTATCCTTAAATGAATTAATAAAGAGAATTTGGTCAGCTCTTAAAAAATAGGTCTTTAGCGCTGGTGAGGGGTGACATGATGTATGGAGCAGCGCCGGAATGAAGAGCCGGGGGAAACGGGAGACCCCCGAAAAAACCCACTGACCAGCGGCATCGTCCGGCTTGATTCCCACGTGCGAAAATCGAGCCCGGATCACTTCGGTGGGAGGCAAGTGCTCGAACCACTGCACCAACCGCGGCCTCCTAATGCGATGGAGCTTGTTTCGATACAATTGTCAACATTCATTGTTTGAGATAGGTGATAACTATCATATTTTTACTAATGTTCCATTTGCTTGAGTGACGGATATTTTATTGTATGGTAACACATAGATCTAAAAGATTGGTATTAGGAAAAGTGTTGATTGTTTTTGTTGGGTTGGCAGAAGATGCGAAGTTAACAGTATTTGTCGTGTGTATGTTTAAGAGACCAGTAGATTCCTGACGCATAAAAAATCACCGAGAATTTTTCCTTCTCTTTAGTTCACTACAAAATATTCACTTCGGTCCAAATAGGTTTCTGGTAATCTTGCACGGTAGTAGACGAAGGGATGTAAATAACTGCTGCAAGTAACTTGGCTTTGTTGAGTAGCCTACGTGGACGGGCGAATATAATTAGTAAAAAAGTGATGTGTTTAGGGCAGGTCTGTATGTTCACCTCAGCCGATATTTCAGTGTCAATTAACGGGCGGCTCTGAGAGCGTTGTTTGTTGAAATCGTCGCCTAGATAGGGTTGCAGGCGGCAGGACGGGGTGGGAGGGAGGTGTGGCCGGCTCGGACGAATAGTGTGACGGCGCGCAAGCAGATAACTGTACGCTGTTGCCACATCAGCACGCGCAGAGAACGAAGCAAGGACACCTGCAGCTGCAGCCTTTACGGACGGACCTTACCCCACTTGCGGAGCTGCGCTTGAACTCAGCTGCAGAGCTTACGAAACCAATCGCTCACCCGCTTGTTCCACAAAGTATTTGCGAAGAATTCATGAAATATCTACCACCTGGCCTACAGATTATGGAGATTCTTACAAAATTGTTAAATGTTTTACACATTCATTGGTTTACCTGTTAAAAATTGTGACCTAAAGGCCTTTCTTATTATTTTACTCGAAAACCTGCTGAAAATGGTCCGCTAAAAATATGCTGATATCTCGAGTTTCGACAACATTGTATACTTACCTCTTGAACCTGAATATGA
>PNEQ01122207.1:0-23883 GCA_003012365.1 Medauroidea extradentata
ACAGTGCGTACGTGCGGTAAGAACTCCAGCTGTCTCGTTGGTCGCCGCAACGTCTGGTCGTCGTTTGAGTTGCTAGTGTTGTTTCAGTCGCCGGCAACCAGGTGGTTGCGGCGACCACGTGCGTAAACACCCGTTCCCGTATTGTTGTCTCGTGGTCGCCAGCAACTCGGTTGCCGGCAACCAGTCGACAGTGCGTAAGAGCCCTTAATGTGTATTCATGTATTTTCCAGTTGTGTATATTTTATTTCATGTTAACTTTATGTACTGTATACCATTATTGTTTTCTTGCTCTTAACTATTGTAATACTCTTAACAGGTTCCCATTATAATGTAAATAATGTAAAATCATGAAAAATATACTATAGTAATACAATAATATGCGACATACCAAATTAAAATATATCTAATGTAATGTAACTTTTTCTGTAATTTACATTACCTAATTATAAAATGGGCGTTGTAAATAAAATAAAAAACATTGAACATATATACTGTGCAAATTATTGGTAATAAAAGTGCCTATTTAATGAACAGTTATCAACAGAGTTATTTGAACATGGTATTCGTAATCAGCATCCTCAAAAACCCCTAAGTATATATTTTTATGATAAAACAGTGATTTTTGCATTTTGGCCACGTTTTCGGCCAAATCTCCCACTGTGCGATGTGGGGTCGGTTTCGGATTTTCGCATGTGTGAATCGTGTCGGACGATGTCGTTGATTGGCGGGTTTTCTCGAGGATCTCCGTCTCCCCCGCTCCTTCATTCCGGCGTTGCTCCATACTCACATCATGCCACCCCTCACCAGCTGTAAAGACCTAGCTGTTGAGCGCTGACCACAACCTCGCACTCACTTTTAGAGAACCGTCTTCCTTAAGCGATTTTGCGCATTACAGGCTGTGTCACGCCTATATGGTCGCCACCACGCTTTATTATATTTAATAGTCATTACTGTCAACCAACTATCGTAAATTCATGTGTATTAATAACTATTTCTTGCGACTACTCGGTCTCCTCGCCATTAGACATTGAAATAGTTTCCATTAAGGAAACCTTACTGTACCAAGTTTTATACAGAAAATTAGGAACTTGTACATATTGTGTCTTTCTGAAAAAGAGAAAGAGGAACAGGAGCAGAGAGTGCGTCTGGGACCTCGCCGCCACCCACACTCAAGGACCCCCCCCCCCCCCGGACCTCCAGCTGCTGAACAGGAGGGGAGGGAATCCAGCCAATAGTTTATTTTAAATTGTCATTGTATTTTAGTTATTTAGTAATTAAGAACTCATAAACGTTAACAAGCAAGGAACCGTTTCATGTAATTGGATGTAGATAGCAAAGAGAAATTAAGGAATTATTTAATAAATACGGTTCTGGCCGGAACTGTTGTCCTCGCGAGGCGGAGCCATCAGTTGAAAACTGGCTTCTGATTGGCCCAAATCGAACCGGAGCTTGAGAGCCAAGTTATGGGGGTTTTGGGCGTGAATTAGAAGCCAAACGAAGCATCGGTAACGGTTTAGGGACATTTGTCGACGAATCGCGAAAGACGTCGGCGAGCCACGAAATACGGCGCACCGAGCTGCTGCCTACGGACGTCGAACGGGCGTCGGGACGCCGTAGCGGAGATAGACGCCGTCGAGCCGCGAGTGAGTTTAAGATTTCGTCGAGCCGCGGAGAATTGTGAGCTGAGATACCATCATCATCGTCTTTGTTTCGGACGTCGAGACGCCAATGATTAAGTTGAGTCAGGAAATACGTCTGGGCGAAACACCCACGACTGGTAATTGTAGAGACATTGTAAGACGAGGCAGTTGATATTCTATGTAGTCGTCGGGGTTTCCGTGCACGCGACTATTATCCTTAAGAGCCGTACCGACAACTCTGCGATAGTAACTGTCCGCCCCGAGAGGACAGCAACGACGTGCTACCCGGGGAAAAGACTTCCAAACTTTTCATTACAGCACCATTAGTGTCCAGAACTTTAACCCGTCAATAAATAGTCGACAAAACATCCGCAGAAATTAAATAAGTTAAAAATAAAGACAGACAAGAGCCCGTCGTAAGTCTCCGCGCGAAGGACCCATAAGGACGACCTTGTAGCGAGCATCAATTGCCACATCGCCACAACGAACCAGGCCTTGAAAGGCGTGAAAGATTCCCGCCGAACCATTTGTACTGTGGAACTTTTTTAATCAGTGATCATGTAATTTTATTGATGGAAAATGTGGCAAAGTTCAGTGCTCATTTCGGAGATTCACATACATTTAGTTTGTACATTTTGATGTATGGCAGTCCGAAAAGGCCGTTTTAAGCTACTTAGGAGGACTTGGGAACGGAGTTTTTAATGAGACATAAGAGTTTTTTCTTCTATTCGTTCATTTGTACAATCGGCGTATGCGGAATAGTTTCATAAAAAAACGTATTTCCTCGCATATTACAACGTTTTTGAAGCACGTGGTAGACGGCGGCCTGAATGACAAATGTGAATTACTTATGACTCTACAATGTTATTTTCTACATGTCTTTTAAGTACTCCGCAATAAATGCATTTTCACTTAAAAAAGATTTAGAATATTGTAATGGTTATGCTACTGTATCAAGACAACACCCTGTTTTTCTTTACTTGAATTTTTACTTGGAAAATCCAGCTTTGTTTCTCGTCACCTGTTATCCTGATTTCGGTTTTCCACGGTTTCCCGAAATCGCTCCAGGTGAATACTGGGTTGGTTAACAAAGATCAAGGACGGACTCTTCTTGCAGTTCCTATCATTGTCTGAATTTGCGTGTCACCGTCTGTAATTACGAGATGTACAGCCTACAGTTTTTACCTGCTTTTAACTTATACTAACCTAACGTCTCTCAGCTTAATGCTATAATCATGATAGTGCGATGGACGCGACGCAATGGGCACGTAAATACTTCCTGCCACCTAATACTAACATCTTGTACAGCAGTCATTGGAGTTTGCATTATTCTATTATATTTTGTCGTATATGTGAACATTATTTTTGGCATACCCACGTGTGGAAATAGTCACAGTTACACGTCTGCATAAAAATGTTATAATTTGCTTATAATAGCACACCAAAATTCCACGCAAAATTAATGCAATTTACAACCAACTTACTAGTTTCCCCAACATTTGGGCACAAAATTAAATTCCATTTTCAGCTGTGTCGCGTTCGCGACGCGAATAAAATATTAATGCTTTCTACTTGGAATTCACCTTGCGTCCGTCATTTTTGTTGAGCGGAATACAGAGGCGCCTCGGCGCTGACTGGCTTCAAGTTATTTTATTCGCGCCGCACCCTTTGTTTGATTTATAAATAGCGTGAATTGACTTTGATTATACTTTCTTGAGACGCCAACAATTGGCAACAAAGGGTGTTAGCGACAAGATGGCGGTCGGTTAATGAACATTATGAAACGATCTTCAAATCAACAAACTTTCGTGTTGAATTTTCGTGGTCCTCCGGAATGTAAATTATCTCGGTAAGTTTTCTTATCAAAACACACTTCGTGTCGCGTCCGTCACGCTATTGAGATTCCTGCATATGGGAGTACGATTAATGTTCTTCACACACGCATGGTCGGTTTATCAACACAAATGATAACATTGTGAACTCCATCACACTTATTAGGTGATCAATAATGCAACGTCTTAATTAAGTGCGCCGCCTACAATACGCTTGAAGTGCGTCGCAGTGTGTTCACAAACAGTTTTTTTCCACTTAACTACTCCTCGTGCGTCCATTGTGCCAACGTTTGAAAAGAAAACACACGTCAGACAAAGTCGGAATATTATATGTTCATTATTAACACTGTTTCCGAGACCTCCAATACAGCTAAAAACTGTTTTTTCAGACAGCCGTACTGCAAAATGTACTTACTGTACGTATGTGAAACTCGGATATTGACGTGCATTGAACTTTGCTAGACATCACACCAATAACATATATGGTCCCACTTATTGTCCCATAGTTAAAACATATCGGCAGAACGTACGCACGCTAGTTTAGCGCTTGGATTCGTTGAGGCGATACAGCATTTTATGCACGCTCCAATGTCATCCTTATGTCTCCGTCACTCCCGACCCTTTAACGCTCAGTTAGGCGACACCCTTAAGGGTCTTCAAGTGCGATAAATTCGTAATGTTATATGTGTATGAAATCATGTTAGTTTTGTAGACGATAATTGTGAGTGTAGTTTACTCTTACGAAACAGTTTCAGCTCTCATAGTTTACTCATAACGGTGCATCAAAGTCATAATTTGCTTGTTACGCTGTCAACTAAAACTAAATAATTCACAGTGAAATAACAAGCCATGGGCTATGAAACAAAACAATAAAAAAAAACTTCCAGTTAACTATTTTTGTATTATAAAAATTGCTGAATTTTCCATTACTTTATTGTACTTTTGCGGTTTTTTTTTTTAATTCAAAATATTTCGTGTGGCCTTCTAAATGCTTTGTTACATAGCTCATGGAATGTTAATTAACCATGAATTATATCAATTAAGTAAGTCAATTGGTTTTTACTATTTGCATGGCAGCGTAACATGGAAATGTTGTCTTTGACGCACCGTTTTGAGAAAACTAAGCGAGCTAAAATTGTTTCGTAATAGGAAACTATACCCACAAGTATTGTCTACAAAACTTCGCACTTGGACAGCCATGAGGCTATGCTCTCTAGTTTCTACTTTTTAGCGATATTAATTGTTTACGCCTAAACGAGAGCAGATACCAAACAATATGTCTGGCAGTATTCTTTAAAATCGACTTCTCTGTGCTGGCTGATTTTGTCAAAGCAGTTAATACTGTGGTTTTATAGCCAATTATGTAACTATCAAAATTCTGATGAATTGACTTTTTTGTCGAAATCTTATAATTTCTTGCTTTGAAAAAATTAGCTATAACGGCAAAAATCATTTTAAACAAAACTACCAGAGAGATTTTTGACATTTGCACGGTTTAAGTATGAAAGATAATTACCGCACAATAGTAGAAATTAAAAAGCACAGCCTTAAGATTCCACTATACCCCCGACGAACAAATTCTTTGTTTTAAAGCTGTAATATTTGTTTTAGAGTATAAATCAAAAATGTTAGTTCGAAAAACCAATTTAATGTGTGTGTTCTTTAACATTTCTGCCCTAAATTTGCATTACTTGGTAAATGCAGTTTGTAAACAGTGATAGAAAAAAAATAGAACCAATTTTTTTATCACTGTAAACAAATTGCATTTAATGCATAAACCAAATTTATACCAAACACGTTAAATAACACATACATTAAATTGGTTCTTCAAACAAACATTTTTTTAATTTACACTCTGAAACAAATATTACCGCTTTAAAACAAAGAATTTGTACATTAGGCGTACAGTGGAATTTAAATGTCGCCGCACATAACTATGTGTCGCAGGGACGTTTCAAATTGCGGCCGCACGCAAATGTTTCCAAGAGTGTAACAGACGGCCGAATCATAACCTCCACGGTGTGGGAGGGGATGGTAGGGGGTGTACAGAGTCGTCCTAATTGCCGTTCGCTCATGACGCCCCGCTACCAGATTCGTAATTAAAATGCCTAGAAAGGAAGGGCGGGTTATAACTGCGAAAATTACCCAGGGAGCACAAACTTGTCCGTGTCAGATATTAATGACGGGGCACTCTTTCCTTCCCCCTCTCCCCGGCGCTTGCTCCTACCCTTACATAGTAACTCCGGGAGCTGACAGCACGCCCCGCCTGGTCCAGCACCTCCCCTCCCCTTCCCCTGCTGCTAACTCCCACGAGGGCAGAGCGGGTGATTTACCGACCCAGAGACCTTGCCGCGGTCCTTATCTGTCACCCGAGACGTCGTGGCGCCGCGGCACGGCGCCGTCCACACACCCCCGCCACACCCCTTGTCTACCCGCCCGATGAGCAGTACGTTGGAAACACTCCAAACTCCGTGACGAGGTTCCATAAAGCCTGCCTTCACTGCTCTACCGAGTACAACCAAATGTTTTACTATATACTCTTGTTTCGTATACTTCGCTTAAATTTGACACGTTCTTGTGGGCAATCATTGTTATTATCTTGCAATATTTGTTTTGTCACAACGCAGCAAATATGTGTACAGTTCAAATGGTGAGATGGACATGTCAGATTCAATGGTAGAGACATGCAAATGTCACGTTATTTTCTGTCAACAGACCAGACTGCAAGCTGTTGCTTACTTGCTTGACGTCATCAATTTGTCTGTAGTGTCGTGTTTTGTAGCGGGGAACACTTGGAGCCAATAATTAAACGTTCCTCGGTAGAGTGGCCAACCGCATGTAAAGCAGTCAAATACGTATATTACATCACATATATACTCGTGGGCACAGATTTTGCACGAGTATGTACGGATTAGTGGAGCCTAGTCTGGCCATCAATTAACAGCGCGAGTTTTGCATGTCTATATTCATTAGTTAGATGAGGGTTTTAATTTACAGTCCTTTGACAACGAGGGTCCTCTCTACCTGCGCTTGAAATGCATTGCAGCGAGTTGCGAGGAACTACTAAACGCGTATTATATTTGTATATCAACGAAAAGAACACACACTTCAAACTATGTCTCTATAGTTTCAAAAATTCAGGACGTTTATTTAAAACATAATTTTCGGGTCCTCTCAAAGTGTCCAAACATAGGGTTTTCAGACTGCCGTATATGTGAAAATAACAACCGTATTAGAAAAACACAATTAGATAAACATGCGTTAAACTTTGAACAAGATAAATAATGTTGTCACCGCTTAAAGTCACACACAAACACTGCCTATCTAGGGAGACCCCTTAAAGAGTCGATGAGGGTGACGTGAGGTGAAGGAATAACACATCCATGTCCGAGCCAGGATTGAATCCAGGACATCTCGCACTATAGACCGGCGCCTAATCGGCTGCACTACCGAGGCCTTCAGTTTCTTTTTAGAACTGAAATGCCGACAGACATTCCAACAAACATTACAGAACTTAAAAAAGTCGTTCCATCCGAAGTGTCAAATTTTACTGAAGTTATGCTGCCTAGAAAACGGCGCGACGTGTTTCACTTACGTCCTTAGCGGTTTGGAGAATAGTTCGAAAGTTCAAAACAGTATTTTGGCTTCCTATTTACCCCGTCGCATTTGAATTATGATCGTGGTCAATTCTAATACAGGTTAAGATCAGTGTCGTTAGTTTGTCATGGGCCTTTTTACGCCGCTAGCTGCGCTGCTGTCGGTAGGCGTCACACTCAGTTGTGTTGTAACTATCGGTTGAAAAATAAATTATCTAGAGAAATGTTTACGTGATTGTGAAAGCAATTTTCTTTATATTTAATTGCAAATAAACTTTAAAAACTTATATTTTAAAGAGAACAATTAAAATCAATTGAATTTTCGTTTTAACTATCGTAGCCAATAGCATTGCCATATCGCATTTTATTACGTCCCTTAACGACATCAACGCAACTAACGACAAGAAGATAGTATTTAGAATTTTGTACATACATTTTTAAATCAATCGGTTCTATCATGAAAAGTAACAGTTTTTTAATAGTAATTTTTGGATATTTTCGTTCTTGCTTGTCAGATAAAGCATTACTGGTTCAAATGATGTTTTCGATGGTAAGGAATAAAGTATGATAACGAAACTGTGATAAAAATAAAGTAAAAGGTCTACAGAGAAGAGTTCTGGACTACTCTAAAAATTGAAAAATAAAAACGATAGACATGTCTATAAAGGTTTTTAAGTATACAGGTGCAGTATTCCGCCAACTATGATGGTAGGGATGATCGAAAATGCAAATCGCGTATCGAACGGTACATTTTGCATACAGATGGAGCGGTTGCTCCGGTGCAGCATGTGTGTAAAAGGAGATTGGCCGCCGGTATTTTTACAGGCCGGCCCCTAACCGAACAACCCGCGAGTGTTTTATCTGGCTTACGCGGTAATGTATGCGCGGCCACGCAGCGCTGCCTCACAGCGTGCCGCGACGATAAAGCCAAGATGGCAGCGTGTTAGCGGCCTAGTCAAACTTACCCTCATCAACCCTATTCTTGAAGAGTTTACGGCCAAGTTCACGTAACTATAGAGCCCTTGCGGCGGGGAGCCATCGCCAACTCTCAAGTGCCGTAATACACACCTTTTTCACTTTCAAACGCTGAAGCACGTGAGCATGCCTAGAAATATTTTTCTTAGTGTTTTTTTTTTACTGCCATCTTGCTCACAATATTAGCATTACCTCTGTTTGGCGTTCTTGAACGCTGATAAGTTAAGATTTATTTGTTATTATCAATTTGGTTTTTGTTAAAATGTATACAGGATGAGTCGGGAAGAAAGGTACATGCTTTGAGGGGTGAAAGTACTGGTGATTGTGAACAAAATGTTTCTAATAAACATATGCCCTTTTCTTAACCGTTTCAGAGAAACCTAATGAAAACAACAAGGAACGGGAAATGTGCAGGTGACGGTAAATCACGACACTGTTATCGTATGTTTTGTTTAATTGTGTACATTTCCTCACAAAACATGTTCAAACACTCCACCACCAACTTCGGTGTATTTTGCAGCTCTGATAGACAGCTGCTGTGTAACTGATCTGAGCTCATTAGTACATTGCTATACTTGAGCACAAACATGGTAAATACGAGCGAGAAGTTCCTCTCTTGTGTCCACCCTGCGCGTGTAGACTTCGCTTTTAAGGCAACCCCACAACCAGTAATCCAATGGGGTAAGATCAGGTGACCTCGGTGGCCAAGCAACACCGTAGTTCCCAATACTAGGGCAAGCACTGTAGGACTGAGACTGAGGTAAACAACTGCACCATGCTTAGAGCGCCACCGTGTGGAAATGTACAAAAACGCACACAACACAAGATAACAGTAGCGTGATTTCCCGTCAACTGCACTTATTCTGTTCCTTGTTGTTTTCATTCGGTTTCTCTGAAACGATTAATAACAATGCACATGTTTATTAGAAACATTTTGTTCAGAATAACCAGTACTATCACCCCTCAAAGGATGTACCTTTCCTCCCGACTCATCCTGTATGTAGAACAATGAACATTTTTATGTTAATTATTCCAAAGTTTTGGGGAGAATGATTCGAAATCTAAAATTTTTCAAATATTTTGTTCGAAACGAAATAATTCAGAGTTGTTACATATCATAACCTAATATATGATAAAGAAACTTCACAATGAAACATCTAAATTAAAACTAACTCTAAATCAGAAGTTTGGTATTCCTCAGCCATTAGGGAGCTGGTGGGTTCTGATATACTTACGGTAAAAAAATATGATAAATTGGCCATCGCACAGAATGTTAAGAAGTATGGAAAGGTACGATATCGAGCAGATGACTGGAATACTAAATCGTCAATAAAATCTAAACTACGCATCAAAATTCTATGAGATTTTTTGCCGAGCAGATATTCTATCAGCGGACGTTTATTTATGTAGCACCATGCGGTAGTATGCTGTACTTTCGAGTAAAAAAGTAATAACTGTTTTTAGAAAAATAAGGGCTGGACACCACAAAATCTACAAAAAAGAATGGAAAACTGTCATTTTATAATTTTTAATATGATAATATTTCGGTCTCTATAGTAACCGAATTTAAAAAATACTTGCGTTTTGATTTGAAAATAGTTTTACAATCCGAAAATCTCTGCGCGAGAGGTTTCCGATGTTGAAAATTAGAGTTTTCCATTTTTGTAGATTTTGTGGTTTCAAGCCCATATTTTTCTAAAATTGTTTTTAATTTTTTACTCAAAAGTATAGCATACTACCGCATAGTGCTATATAAATACGCGTCCGCTGATAAAATATCTACTCGGCAAAAAAATCTCATCGAATTTTGACTTGTAGTTCAGATGTTATTGACGACTGAGTATTCCAGCCATCCGCTCGACATCGTACCTTTCCATACCTCTTATCGAGAACTCTGCAAGTTAAAAAATTATTAATTCAACTAATCCTGCAAATTGTGTATTAAAAACTTAAGAAAACTTGCTGCTTCGTATCTTTACATGACCTCTATTAATCGAGTATTTAAACGCCATAAAAAAAGTACTAAACAAACCGTTTTACAAACAAACGCGATTATTTCATGAAATGTAAATAAGTATGCAGTTGTTTTAACTCGATGCTGGAGATTTTAATGTTATGTGAGATTTGTTTGGCTATTCATTTTTTAAGAAAGTGTGTAATATAATACTTGTAACTTAACATGTCAAAATCTGTAAATACATTGCAGATTTTTTAAATTATATGACGTGGTTTCAGGGTTAGTACAGATTTTTATACTCTCGAATGGCTTTACTCAAAATTAGTTAGAATAAAACTAAAATGTACCGCAAACAATCTATACTCAGAAATTAAACCAAAACATTAAATTAAAAACACCGGTTTTTTATTTTTAAAGAATTGTATGCCAATATTTAATCCATCACTATCCAGTCCATCTTTGTCAATTATTCAATCATGCTTTTAACCGACAAAACAAAAGAGGGATATTATAAGTTTGACGTGTGTGTCTGTGTGTGTGTGGCATCGTAGTTCCTAACCGTGTAAACTGACTAGTTTTTGTGACTTGATCGAGAGTGCTATTAGCTATGAGTCAAGAAAATATGTTCAGCTGTTTGAAGATCCTCAGCTCTTTTCTAGTTCTTTTCGTCGTTATTTTAGGTCAAGTTTGCGTATAAATGGGGATTGAAGTGTTTCTTTTTTCCATCTTATGCATTATATTTATAGTAGCTTGTCTCAATGCTGTAATTTGCAGTCCTGATTTTTCGCTGTAATGAATTTCCTTTGCGATCTGTGTTTCAACATTTAAAACCACGTCCCAGTATTACAAGGACATCTCAACTTAAGTCTAGTAAAATGGTTCCCGACTTTTAAAAATACATGTCTTGATTATGTATGTCAAAATATTCATCTACGAATTATATACCAAAAGCATTCTTGTGGTCATAAAAATTTGTATTTCTGATCACAATGAGGTTCGTTTTAATGTACTCATTTTTCTTCACAAAAACATGTTTTTTTTTATCGGTAGGCAAGAACCTGGAATATAACTTATCCATATTTATCACGAGGTAGTCTATTTAAAACACCTTAAAACTTTTCAACACAGTAATGACTGAGTTCTCGCTCAAATTACGAACGGACAGAGCTGGTGTTATTCCGTTCAAGTGGGTATTTTAAAATCTACATCAGAGTTCAAGTTAGTCAGGTTTTTACTCTTACGCGGTCTTGTTTACAAATCATTTGTGAATGACATGTATCACTTTGGAATTTTTTCGAACTCTCAATCTCTTTTGGTATAGTTAATTTTCTGAGGAATGTGGTTTTTTAGACTAAGATTTTGGGTAAATTATTATTTTCCAGCAATCAATTTAAAAATAAGTGTAAAATAGCTAAGTAAAAAATATAATTTTAAAATACATTTTGCTTTTTATTTTGTTGACTGTTTTTATTTTCTTTGGTGCATCAATATTGCTACCTTCTGTTCGAGTACTGTGCAGCTGATGACGCTAAGTGAGCCTTTGTCATTGGTTTGTGTATCTAGCTTGTCGATGAAAATGAAGTGCGCAACAAAAACAATACTGAAATATCAGAAAGAAACCTGCGAGTATGCAATACGGCACATTATCATTCCTGACAGAATAAATCTGGTATTTCTAACGTATATCAAACAAGTACTTACACAATATTAATGCAGTTATATTTAGTAAAAAAAAACTCTGAAAAGCACTGCACGATAACGGATGTATTCCCACTGAAACACTGGCTGGGGTAGGTCAACTTGGCAGTAAGGTTGGGAGGGGGTGGTATTTAGGCTTATTAGTGGGACATGGCGTAATTACCTTGGCAAGTGGGTGTGGACATTTGAATGTACACCTCCGTGTTTACTACTAACAACGCCCGCCACCAGCGGCCGTTCTGTGTACTCAGCACACATAACCCAGGTGTACACTCGGACTGCCCGTGTGAAATAACAGTGTTCCCGCTGATAATTTACCGAGTAGCTCGGCAGTTTAGTTTAATTAAGTAAGAACACTGTGATTAGTCAACACTCGTAGGACATCTCGAGAAGTGAACAACTAAATATAGGTCGTTCGGGATAAAGTGAGCACAAAAATTTTACCTTTGAAAAATATTACTAGCCGTTACTACACTGAATTCAACATTAACTATTGTTACCTTACTGCTTGTATAGTTGGTAGCGAAATTACGCAATACAGTTCCATGTATTTTCCTTTTTAAATACAACACCACTGAAACAAAACCAACCGAAATTGACATGATTGTATTTTACATAATAGCGATTTTTTATACTGAACTGTGTCCATTCATACCGACTGTACAATTTATCTTAAACGCGGAAATATCAAGTGAAATGACCAGAGAGGTTATACTTCTGTCGTGAGACGTTACGCGCGGGAAGATACGAATTGGGTGGAAATAGAACATTAGCAGCTTTTTTTTTGAGTGCTCACTTTATCCCGATCCGCCTATAACTGGAATATATTACTACATTTAATAGACACAAATGTTTAAAATTACGTTGTTTAGTTCTAGGACCCCGTAATGTTTAAGAAAAAAATAACAACTACCGTTACGTAAACATATTTCCATTAAATATGCCATGCCCGGTTGCAAAACATGATTATTTTAGTTCAAACTAATCATTTTTGTGAGTATTTCAATCGTTTGGTTTGATTAAAACTGTCAGGGTAGATCTGCCTGATGTTCTGTATTCACCTACATCAGCTTATTCACATGTGCGGTCTGATAATGTTACCTGCTCAGCATTGGTTTACTGAATTAAGGACAATTCCTAGGTGAAGTTCACTTTGCTAACAAAGACTTACGTATGATTCGCGGAATTTGAATAACTGATAACAAGTATTTGAACAGCGCAACAACTTCAAGAATAGCTAGGAATAGAGTGCCAATTGTCAGACGTAGCCCTTTTAATTTACTGACACATTTCATGTTGCATGAAGTTTACTTAAAATTATCGTAAATACATTTGTTTGAACTAACCTTTCTAGATCAGAAATTTTTACAAATTTAAAAACAAAGATATTAAAATTAATGTGTATTTTTCTAACGGTAAGTAAGTAGTTGTGAGCTAAATGAAACCTAACTTGAAATCATACGAAGACTGTAAAATAACTACTACAATAATTTTATAATGATAATTTTAAGAAGTTCGTTTCAAAATAATGTTTTACTCCAGGCAAATACTGACAGGTAAGGTAAACACCAATATATAGGTATGATATTTAAGTAAAGCATTTATTTCAGTTCTCTCCCTCTTTGTATGTAAAGTGCCAAAAATACGTGTTCTGTAGTGGGCTTCTAAAACAAAACATACGATAACAGTATTGTGATATACCATCACCTGCACATTTCCCGTTCCTTGCTGTTTTCATTCGGTTTCTCTGAAACGGTTAAAAGAAAAGGGCATATGTTTATTAGAAACATTTTGTTCAGAATCACCAGTGCTATCACCCCTCAAAGCGTTTACCTTTCCTCCCGACTCATCCTGTATGAAAAAATTATATTTAAAAAATATCATGTACAGAATATGTATGTTCATTTCTTGTTCCCACCTTAAAAACCTGAATAGCATTACAAGCGTTCGTAAAGATCCTGGTGATCGACAAAACCTACGTGACTGAGCAAACAGATTCCACTCCAGCTCGTGAGCTTCTGTAAACACCTAGCTAGCTTAGGTTTTTCCTACAAATTAATAATGTCTAGGGACTCACGGCAGATCACCGGACACGGCATGCCAAACAGTGCCGAAAAGCTAAATTCAGCGGTGCGGCGAAGGGTTTGCAAGACGTATAGGTCAAGGTTTAGAATTTGTTATATCTAAATCTGAGAGAAGACACTGCGGAAAACAACCTTGCCGCAGCACAATTGACGTGTGACTTAATATTTGCGGCAAGGCAATACGTCTTATCCGTGGGTAAGTACTTCGTGTAAACAAATTAGGTCAATTAGTGCGTTTTGCGGAGTGCGTCGTTTGCCACAGAATATATTTTTTCCAAATAACACAACTAATACGGTGTTTGCCCTAAAGTTATTTCCCCTAAAGATGTATTCCCTAAATGCATTTGTCATAAAGTTGTCCACCCTAAATATGTTTGCCCTATAAGTATTTTCTGCATCGTCGTTTGCACTGAAGGTGTTTCCCTAGAACTTTCCCTTCACTAGAATTAGGTTAGGTTTAAGTTATTTCGGTTACGATAGGTTTGTTTAGTGTAGTTTCGATTAGGTTTACTCTTCCGTCTACGAATAAAATGTTAAATATAAAGTAACTGTTGGTAATAGATCAGAAAAGCTTGAGGGTAGGTACTCATTTCTACCGTCGTTTACCTTAAAGACAACTGTCCTAACAAAAAATATTTTCTGCGCCGTCGTTTGCCCTAAAAGTGTTTGTCCGTAAGAGTTCGTCTCTTCTAGAAAATCACTTAAACCCGCGTAACAAGACGTTTGTCCTATAATCATTTACCTAATTACCGTTTCCCCTACATTGTTTTTCGTCATCAGGTATTTGCCCAAAATTCATTTCCCTAATGATGTTTATCCTACATTTTAAGTTAACAGTATTTAGGGGGGAAATGTATACTCATATTTTGTTGCTGTATGCGCTAGTATAGCGACAGCCATTTAATTTCTAGATAATGTAGCATAGGAGGTTATTTTCAGTTTACTAGCTCTAACCAAACTGAGTTTCTTTTTACTGAGAAATATTTCGTGAAAGTGATTAATAATTTCACTAGCGACTACTTTAAAATATCGGAGTGTATATTTGTTAAGAAATCAAACACAGACATTGATATAATTTAATTTTATATCGTTTTTTTTAAACGCTGTTGTGTTGCCAGGAAATAGGTGGTATCTTTTCAGATAATGTTCAAACAGAATGGAATTATATTTATTACACGTGGTCCAATAGACGTGGCCAGACAAACAATTTTTATTTGTTTTTGTTTAAGCTAAAAAAAGGTAATCTTCACGAGGCTTATTTGAATTATTTCTCCTCATTTTCCTACTGAATGTATAAAGTTAAAAGTGTATTTGAAACTGTGGTCTCAATTTTCTGAATGAAATATCTGGAAGGAAATTTCTGTTAAGTGTCAACATTAAAACCCCTCATAATCATTAACTTCATATATGTATGACACAAAATAATGCAGCATTTATTTGTTTAATATAATGCAATAAGTATAGTAAGCAAATTTTAGTTATTAAGTAGCATGTACTACTATGAATGTCACAAGGGAATAAGCAACACATATTCTGCTTTCTCTTCAATGAAGCGGCGTGTAGAAGAACAGAACATTGACAATCATTTAGCTTATATTGTAGGTTTCCAGTTGTGTTATTACCTGCTGAAAAACTATTCCATTCATATGTTAACTACTATCGTACCCAAAACTAATGTTTCAGCATTCCGAGATGAAATAAACTTAACGAAAGTTAGGAAATATGTATTGGTACAGTTATCAGGTAACAGTTAACGCACCATTTCTGTACTATGATACGTGACATCAACAAGGCTTCAACAGAATCACATCTTTCAATAATTTGCTATCACATCTCTTTGCTGTACGCATTTAAATTTTAGTTTAAATACAAAGGATATGCCTGACTAACTACAATAAAAGATCAAACAGTGGATGTACGATTAGTAGAAAAAGTAAATTATCTGGAGCAGTTCTAATTTTAATACACATTTCACTGTTTGGTAAAACATAACAACAAACGTTCAAAATTAACGAATGTTTCTAGTAGTTTATGCATTACCATAAAACTAATTTATCTGGCAATGGCCTGCCTATGTGTACATTTAGTCTCAGTATCTTTTCTGGCAAGGATGGCATCGGAAAAGTAACTTTATAACGAAGCAGTTACTGCACATTAAGTGTGGAGGATCAGAGGGAATGAGTGTAATTGATAACTGCACTGCACCGCCGAGAATGTACGGAGTACGTGACCTCGTCTAATGGCAGTATTAGAGCCCCGGGCACGTATAAACTCCCTCGCTTCAGGGGGTGCTTTCCCAAATTAGCCGGGACGACCAGGCGGGGAACTGGCTACACGAGGGAGTCACCGGAGCGCATCCAAGTGAGAGGCAGTTAGTTCCGGTGGCACGCCGGAAGAGGCGCTGCGGTCGACACGTTAAAGAGCTTCTTTCTCGCCGCTACAGCCTTAACTCCCTCCTAAAGCAGTAGCCACACGGTGGAAGATTTAATTTTCTACCAGACCTCTCGTGCGAACTCTCACGCACGAATGTCAAGAAAATAATGTACAAAAACAGTTCACGAAATTTTGCAGCAAGCACTGTCCTTGCAAGGGGCTTGTTTATGGTCTCTGTTGATTTACTAAAACAACAACTTTAAGGGGAAAATGTATGTATATTTTTGAAACACGCCAAAACTAGCTAAACATAATTCGCTTTACACATAATTTTTTCTGAAGTTTTGTGTATGTTCCGCTTCGCTAAGTATACAAAGTGTTAACGACCGTTATATAATTCCAATTTAATAAACTTCGACTCCGACTGCGAACAGTCGTCCAATGAGTGTCATTATTTTAGGTTAGGCTACATATTGCATAGTAATCATGTTTGTTTGTTTTTTTTTTTTATCGGACGATTCAGTAAATATCCATAAACGACAATTAAACACGCAACAAAAATATTATGGCTACGCACACGCGCATGTATGTATGTTGTATGTATGTATGTATATATAACGTTGCGAATACAATCACAAGCGGGGAACTCCCGTCTCACCTGCCTATGCACTCCGTCGTTGCTGCATTATACTACAGATAACGGCGTACACCTACGGCTGTCATGTTGGAAGTATGTCTCCTTCGGGTTTGTTCCTCACATAGAACTTATTTATAACGTATCTACCAAAATATCTGCAAACGTTTTATTCGTTGACTTCATGTACACGAAGATAAATTAATTTGCGTAGAACCAAATTCATTGGTAAACCGTACATCGCAAAGACAGTAAAACCGTTTTGTGTAAACATATATGCTACCTAGATAACCTAGTTTTGGAGTAGATAACCGTGCTTGCTTCACAAAAATGAAGGTTTTGCTTATTGTTATAGGCGGTGTTCAGTCACCTTCAGGCCGAGTTCACGCCTGCAGTGTGCGACTGTCGTATTCTTTCTGAAATACTTAGCGTTCTCATGAATAATTTGGCAGTACCTTCGGATGTAGCCTAATTGCGAAGTCTTTCGACGTCGAGAGTGAGCACTACATGGAAATAATATTAATGAATAAAAACTCAGCATCGTTTTGATCTTCTATAACTCGAACCCATGGAATCATTGTTCGAGGGACATCTACTAAATGAACTCGGCCACACATGTCGTTTATGCAAACTGCTGACATGAACTGAATATATTCAGTAACAAATACTTTCTTCCAACACGTCGAATCCTACTGGATCTAGAACGACAATGTACAACAGAGTGAGATGTCGTAGTGGTAATACATAGTACTTGCATTCTGATAAAAACATGTTAGATTTTAAGATGCGGGGTTTTTCAAAATCACTATATGCAAATTCTGGGATCGTCCGCCTTCCAGGCTCTGGTCGATTCCTTCCAATGCATTACACTTCCCAAATACTCCAATGTTAAGACATTGTGCTCATTGGAGTCTTTTTAAGGCCATGCATGCTCTTTTGTTTCTATTGGTTTTGCGATAATTTTATTTTTAAGCTTAAACAAGAGCAGATATTGTACATCTGTTTGGCAGTTGCGTTTATTTTTTTGCTGTGATAACTATTTTTTTTTTCAAAACAAGAAATTATAGTTTCGACAAAAAAGTCAATTAAGCAGAATTTCCATAGTATTTACTGTCTTGCAAAAAACAGCCAACGTGGAGAAGACGATTTTAAACAAAACTGTCACACATATTTTTATACCTGCTCTTGTTTAGGAGTAAACAATTAATATCACTAAAAATGTAGAAACAAGAAAGAATGGCCTTAAACATAGAATATAATATCATATCCATACACAGAATTCGTTTAGACTTGTTGTTGAGCGCACAAATAGAGAGGTTGAACGTGTGCAAATATGGCGCCTACGTGTACGGACGGCAGCAAGTGCCAGGGTTGGCAATACTTGCGTGCTCCTTGCCGCTGCCAACCCCGTGGAGCTAATCACGCGATCGGAAACGGCCGAGATCGCCACGCGAACCGACCACTTCAGCAAGGCGGGCGTGAGGCGAGCTCCGAATGAAAACAACCTCTGCAAAAGCCTGTGCCCAGCCCAGGTATAGTCCGTTCACGATCATGTGAGCACTGCTTACATTTTTCTTTCAGCCATTCTGCAATCATCTTTAATAATATTGACTTGAAAACTTCCCTGGTACAAAAAAAAGCCGTGTAAATATTTCCCCAATTTCAAAACTTAATATATTTGGCTGAAATAAAATACAGTTTTTGGATATTACAAATGTTGGAGAGTGGTCAGTTCAAAGTGAACAGATTATAGACGTTTGCGCGTTTGAGGCTTAGAAGTGTGGAAGCGATAAAGACGACACAGTACGCACAAAATGACTTACCCTGACCTCTAGGCGCAAGTCACTGAACTGGCGTGCAATCTTCCCGCCGACAACTCCTCTATGTGTGACCTTGTTTTATAACGTAATGTTAACTGTAAAGGTATATTGTACACGTCTATGTCCTTTAAAATATTTGGTATTCATGCTTTAAAAAAAAGACAATAAAACACCCATTTTCGTAGTTTTCTGCCACATGAAAACATGCTTTAATATGTAGTGGTGAACTTGAAACGGGTATAGACACGTTGAACGTTCTTTGAATAATATTCTTAAGCAGAGGTCACTTACATGCGTTGAGCAGTTTTCGAATAATATTATAACGGCCGAAACTCTTCACATTGTTCGGCGGCAAAGGTAGGCGGTCACCTTAAGGCGGAGTGTTCGACAATTTTATTGTATTTTCAGTTTTTCAGCCACAACATTTATTCAAATTCTACCATAAAAATTATCTGTTCAACAAAGCATAGTATATATTCTTGGTAAATTGCTACATAAATTATAATGGAATCTTTCATTAATTTGTCACACAGAATCATTACACGAGAATTCTTGAAAGTTAACATGTAAATTTCTCCTGCAATGATTCCGCATGACAAATTAATGAAAGATTCAATTATTATTTATGTCAAGCTATGCTTTGTCGTAGAGATGATTTTGATAATACAATTCGAATAAATGTTAGGACTCAAAAACTGAAAATACAATAACATTGTCAAACACTCCCTCTTAAGTACACTGTTTGTCAGTAGAGTCAGCACACCAGAAGAACTCAACTGGTGGACCTCACATTGGAGGAATGTGTGAAGCGGGTAAAACAATAGCCTAACGTAAGAAATCTTTCAGTGAGTGCGTCAATCTTGACACACATAATATATACTTCATTTGACATGGCAATTTTTTTCGCCTCAAAGATATTATCTTGCTTGAAGTAAATAATAATGGCAATAAAAAGTTATGTTACAAATAAAATCGTTCAGTAGTAATCTTGACCGTAAATACATCAATATAATCTGGATCGGGCTCCGAGGACAGGGCATCGCATACAACAAGAGACAAACTGCTGAACAGTTGGGGGGTCGGCGTAAACCACCACGTTCCCCACATTCATAACACCAGGATCGACAAAAACGAGAACATAATCATCGCAGTGGGAAGCGAGCTGCCTGGCCACTACACTGCTGCAGTATAGCTCTACTGTCTTTAACACGCTTTATGGTGAAACTATTATTTCAATTGATACACAAAATTAAATTGTACTTAGTAAAACGAAACCTAATTTTTAGAAAACGGATAGTAACATAAAAGAACTCCAAATCACAGACGCTATGACCACGTACAAAACTTCCAAAAATAATCAAAAACAAGAATGAAAGTTTCCAAGTCAATGTCAAAACCAAACGAACCATCCAAATCTCTTAAGAAGGAGAAGAAGACGACGAAGAAGAAGAAGAAGAAGAAAGGAAAGTAATATAAAAAATTAAACATTATTGGTATAAAAAAGGTACAAAACATTTAAAAAGAATCATAACAAAGTAGTTAATCGAACGTATTCAAAATCCAGTGAGATGAATGAAGAAATAAGTAACACCAACCATAATTTTTTAAACAAAATTTCTTTCTTCCTTGAAGATTTTTTCCCCTTTTGCTGTATACCTACAAAGTGTTTCGCTATTGCTATACAGAACATGTCAGTTGACGGTCTGTCACACGATTCAATGGAAAAGAAAACTAAGAAAAAAAAACTTACAGGGTCTCGGCAAACCATAGAAAATCGAAATCAAGACGGCCGGAGCCGGGAATCGAAAACGGGTCCTCGCGAATAATATTGCAACGTGTTATCGTTGAGCCACCTACTCGGTTGTTTCTAAGCAGAGAATTGGAGCAACATAAATGTACAGTTATATCTGGAAATTACTGTAGCAATTTTCTGTATTAATATCACTGTACCTCCGACATGAATGACGATGTGTTATTTGCCCTTGGACCACACTCACCACTAGCTTCATCGTGTCTAAGCTCAGGGCGCTCTATGACGTCCGGCTAAAAGTCGAAGAATCCTCTGGCCGGCTGCATTAGGCTGACTCATGCAAGAGTATTTCTAGATCACAACTCGTGGATGTTGCCAACTTTAGAGTAGAGGTGGATTTATTGCTATAACAGTCATGTACACTGTAAACCAACTTCCTAAATGCTTAGAAAGTAATTAACCAAAACGAAGTATGAGACACTTACCAGACTTCCGCCTTGTAAATATGCAAACTTTCACTGTGGTTACAGTACAAATCTGGTAACTCAAGTATACAGTTGACCGTTTTATGAATAAGTTCATCAGTACTACCATGGATGTTTGGCAAACAAATCTACCATAGCTACCTACTTTTCTAGCGCTCCTATACGCACATGTTGCAAATTTACTAACAATTTTTATAGTGTAGTGTTACTTTCTTACAAGTCAGAGTGGCATTGTGACGAAATATTTCGTACGATACTATTTTTATATGGACAGATCAAACGTAAAGTTTTAAATAGTCAATGACATGAATATAGATCATAATCAAATAGGGGCCCAATACCACTGTAGTGTATGGTACAATGTCATAATGTGTTGTCGCAAATAGTTTGCAATTTACGGCAGTTATTTTTTCTGGCCGGTCGACTTTTTAATAGTTTACACGCCAATATTAACAAACATTGTGTTTTCCAAATACAAGAGAAACTAAAATATCTCTTACTATAGCAAAACTTTCAAATCTGTTGAATTATGTAAGGCGAATATGAAGCAGCAACGGAATGTAAGGGCGGTCGTGACAATTATCTGGTTTTTTTTTCTGGGGAGAAACCACCACGTCTGCCAAGTTTTCCACGTGCGAATTGATTACGTGTATTCAAAACACACACACAAACGGAAAGTTGTCATTTCCATTACAAATCTCGTGTTGGTGTCGAATGAATGCTGGGGCGGCGGTTAGCGCAGTGGGTAGAGCACCTACCTCCCATAATGGCGACCCGGTTTGATTCCCTGTGGGGTCGTTCCGATTTTTGCATGTGTCGGACGATGCCGCTGGTCGACTGTTTTTCTCGAGGATCTGCCGTTTCCCTCGCCCTTTCATTCCGGCGCTGCTCCATACTCGCATTATGTCACCCATCACCAGCCCTTAAAACCTAGATGTTAAGTGTTGAACAAAATCTCTTTATTTGAATGATTCCTATGTTTAGAATGAATAAATATCCGACAGCAAACTCAGTTCAGGCATCTTTACTCAGTGGTTCAAGGGAAGTTACAGCAATCATTTGGTCGTCTATACAGTAATCGGGCTATTTGAATACGTTGGACAGACTGCATATTTTGAGAATGTGTTATTATTTGTGTGAATTGTTTGGCTATAATAGTGGTTTTAGCGTGTTCATTGAAATGCAAATAATTACAATTTCGTCATTTCAAAAGACAACGAAACAGCAGAACAATTTAACTTCAAAGTATTGCTGTAAGTTGTTTTCGACACATTTGCGAAGAAACATGTTGCAGTAGAGTAAGTTCCTAGTAAGCTATAAATTTCAAAGATGTTAAATTTTCATTAAATCAAGGAAAAAACTAAAGTAAAGCAGATGACATTTTACAGTTACACAGAAAAACTGTCATTTTTACAATAAGACGTATAGAAGTAAAGACATTAACTCGAAAATAACGTAACTAAAAAAATCAAGAAAATAAAACCAAATACTTTAGAAATAAGTACACAAACCTGTAAGATGAAGGTAAATAACTTTTGAGAATTGTGTTACTTATTATTGACTAAAAGATGTAGGAAAACATTTAAGACTACAGCACTGATTTACTTACTTGTGAAATTTCCACTTGCCAAGCCCCGTTTCTGTAGAAATCCATGTGAACTTTCGAACATCCTTTAAAGGCGATTCTCTGGCGAGTACTGGATCGATAGTACCACGGTGAAAGGTGTGAAGGTATGAGGCGAGATAGCTGGATTACTTCCGCTTCCCCCATCTTCATTCTGTCATTCTCTAGCTTATCTCTAGGGCGCCTATACTTACCGTTCACGTCGCTGTGGCAACATAGAGGTTCCAAGAATAAGACAGTACTTCGTGCTGGCCTTCTTCAAACTTCAGACCCTATTACACGTTTCGACTAATTTCTTGTAATCTAGTTTCTTTTAACGCTATATAATGCAGGGCAAAGGCATATTTTGTGTGAATGTGGCCGACTTTTATATATAACACGGGGATTCTAACACTTTGGGGGAAAACATACAAGCAGAATCTATTTAAAATGAGTCCATGACATTCACATTCCGATGTAGTAAGACATAGCCACTTAACAAAATATGCTGAGTAGGTCAAATGTTATAGTTTTATTATTCTACAGTATTTTAATGTACTGACAAATATACTTCGATTTATATCAAGTACTGTTGAAAGAAACACTACTGTTAAGATACTTTGCAGAAACCTTCTAATATATCGTAATTTTACTTCAGCAGAAACACTTGTAAACATCCATTACTTACGTGTAAGATGTTTACTGTGAACAAGAATATTCAGACACTATTGAATTTTATGTTTACCTTTGCTAATAGAATCTTTCTTATGCACATTTGAAAAGTTTAAGCATTGTGAAACTTTAATAAAAGGTTAAGCGTCTTGCAATATACATAACAAATGTACTGCATAAGATATAATCATTTATATTATAACAGTTATGTCATAACGAACGTACTACGGTCCACCAGATGTTAAGGCTAAAATGGTAACTGGCGTTATTACAAACAAATGAATCATTATATTATGACCACTCCGTTTAACTTCGGTAAGACTATAAATTTACTTGAATATTTATATTGTTAATATTATCTAACGTCGGACATAGCGCAGAATAAAACTTACTATATACAGTGGAATGGACACTCCAGGTTCATTTCAGAACCGAAACACGTCGACTAGCTTGCAAACATTTGTTAACGATTTAATACCAGTATAAACATAGGTGTTAGGTGTAAAACTTTACAGAGGTTGTGTGAAACAGGGTATACCAGGTGTTGCAGGGGAAATTGAGGTGTAAATATTGTTGCGTGCCATGTTCCTGGAGGCCAGTGGTCGGCGGCTGTTTCGTAACACCCTGAGGGCTGGCCGATGATTCAAAGCCCGGGTGGCTCATAGTGGGAATCCCGCCGAACTACGTCATAGATACCTGTCCCAACTGCGTCTTAACCCTTCGAGGGCGGCGGACGTGACTACTAGCACATCCGAAACATGATG
>PNEQ01122208.1:0-23879 GCA_003012365.1 Medauroidea extradentata
AAAAAATTTAACATTCAAGGAAAGTGTCAGTATGTTGTTTCCAATATGGTGCAGGGTATTTTGTATTTTTTTTAAATTATCAAACTGTAAAAAGTCTCCACATAATGTGAATAATCCAGTCAGGTATATGAATTGCAAATTGTTTCCAACAAAGAAGTGTAAATATTTTCAGTTTCTTCTCATGTAAAAAAAAAAAAAAAAAATCCTGTAAATGGCAAAAAAATTATTAAATAATTTTTTACTGTAGAATTGTGTTATAATACGTATTAATGTTAAGTTAAACATAGTTTTATTCTTTAAAAAAATATATTCATTTTTTTAAATATTTTCAGGAAAAAAAATTTTTGTGAAAAATTCCACTCCACAGGGTCCAAAGCCTTTCAACAAACCATACTCATGAAAGGGTTAAAAGACCTTTAATTGTGTTTCCAATTAATTATTGATATCTATTCAAACCTTTGTGATAGAGAGTATCTTTTCACTTCAAAATGATGCTTGCTTTGATACCCAAAAAGTAGTTTAAGGATTTTTTGAAATTCAACCTGAAGGAGTAAAAAGGGGAAAATTATGTTTTTAATGAATTGCTAACTTACATGGAACACAATCAGCTATTGTCATGATTTTTACTTCAACTGAATACGTATACAAATGGCTAAGGTAGGATTCCAAGATGTTTTGAAATTAGATAATTAAGGGGGTGAAAATATGTGAAAAGTATTTCCGATTATTCATCCATATCTACCGAACCAGTTGAGATATCAAAACGCTCTTTGCTTTAGACTGATGATTATGTAAATACCCAAAATACCATGTAAGGATATTTTCCAAATTTGATCCCAAAAACGGGGGAAAAAAAAAAGTGTTTTCAATTCACATTTGATATACATTGACTTCACTTAAGTTTTATATGTTGTTGTTAGTTTTTTTTATGATAAATACTTACTCAAATAACTGACAAGTAATCTCGCCAATTTTTTAAATTAGTTACCTAAGAAGGTGAAAATGGGTGAAATGTTTTTTTATTAATTGCCTACATATCTTGAAACCAGGAAGCAATTGTGTTTTTCATGTCCAAGAGACACCACCAATCTAATATAACTCTGCGGTTTTTAAAAAATCAGTATCTAAGGAGGTGAAAATATGTGGAAGGTGCTTTAGATAAATCCTTGATATCTAATCAACCCATCGAGATATAGTTGATTTTCACATCAGGATGATTACATAACTGCTACTAAAAGGTTTTAAGATTTTTCAAAATTTAAACTCTCAGCACTGCACAAGGGTGATAAGTGTTTCTTAATAAATTACTTATTTTGCTTTGACTGAATGGGCTATTGTCGTGAAGTTCACCTCAACTGGATACAAATGTGTAGCATGGATTTTTCAGAGTTTGGCGCCTACCTACCGCACTGTGTGGACTGGATATCTAGACGCTCGTTAACTTGCCAGCCGCCAGAATGAGGATCTAGGCGCGTGTTTGTTACGAAACACAGCGTCGCTCGCTCAGTCGCACACGCTCAGCTCAAAGTCACTTCTGCGGCCAAAGTTTTCAACACATTTCAATTATTTTTTTTTTCTCGACAGATGATTTAACACTATCTAACAAGAAAAATGAAAATACTGCGGCCAGTAAATTTATTTTTAACAGACGTACACTACATTTTAAATTTTATTTTATCAAAGTTACTCAGTCATTTCATACATTTTTGGTTATTTTTTGACAGTTCCTAAAAAACCTTTCATTAAATCCCTGTTTTCGTTATTCCTGAGTTTGTTCAATCGGGGCTGTACTGTATTTGATTTGTAAACAAGACAAACGCCCATCACAAACTCGATGATGGTAACACGAATACAGCAATTCTCTTGCCGGCATCTTGGATTTATTGCGCTGTGAACATAAGCATTACTGTACACACAATCATCGTCATTCTTCTATGGTTGTGCATTCCACCACAATCTATTGCCTGATACGTTTCCTCTCTATTCTATTTCCACACAAAGTTATGAGGTTCTTTCATCAAGTGTGGCTCTGACAGCTTGTGCTCACGTGTGTTATCATTGCCAATGAAAAACATCAACAGTAGGAAAGTAAGGCTTTCGTGGGAAAAATTGTACATTATTTGTGATGTGACATGCATGAAAATGTAACATCATACTATCGTATTTACTTGCGTATAGCACACACTTTTATTCCAAAACAAGTGATAAAAATTCAGGGGTGTGCACTATACACTGGAGGAAAAAAAAAGTGTAAAAAGGAAGGGATTGCAGGGAGGGGTGGGGGGAGGCAGAGGAGTTGCAGTTGTAAACTAAGGGCTGTTAGGAGTGCGAGGAAGAGAGAATGTTTCTCACCGTCCATCTGGTTCTTCCATCATTACTACTATTCTTTTTCTTCCCACTCACCACCCTTTTTCTGCTGAAATCTTCGCTGCTTAAACCCTAATTTTTTTAGTCTGTATTCGCGTTCCTGTTCAAAGTGTTACCGTATTTACGCGTGTATAACACCCCCATTTTTTACTAAAAACCAATGTCAATAAACGAGGAGGCTGTTATACACGAGACAATTTGAATAAAAAATTTTTGTATCGGAAAGACATTGTTATAGTCTACTACAATAACTCTACAGAATTAACACTGTTATGAATAACGCGTTGAACGATCCCTTTAAAATATATTTTTTAAATAACAAAATTCAGTACATAACCCAAACATAACCGGTACTCACGTCGTAAACAAATATGGCGGCCGCCATGTTCCCCTTCAGTCGTTTATTTAGGCAATATTTATTTATTCAGATCCTCCATTGGAATTGGATAGTGAGCACTCACAGAACCGAAGTGAACAGGAAAATTGGAAAACAAGGAGTTATATACTGCCTACATAATTACATTTGTGTTGGTAAAATCACAACTCCTTCTGGCCACGCATTTCCATTGTGTACTGACGGTAAACTTTCTGTTTCTTGAAACAATTCTTTTACAGTTTTCTTCTGCATATCACACACGTCTTGTAATTCAAATGCTGCGGTGTAACTATTCCGTACTTTCATCGCTTTTTTATTACGGCCACATGTTTCGTAGCTTTCTGCCCAACGAGCATTAACCATACAAACAACACGTCGACGTCATCAGAGTTCCGACCAAAGAATATCTTCGCAGCAGATATTCCACTCTGTAATACGCTTGTATGCAACAGCCGCAACTGCTGAAGAGTATGTAGCGAAGACACACCACTTGTACCCTAAGACACATCTTTCTTTCTGAAAATGTTGGGGGAAAATATTACTTTAAAATATTAACTTGGATGACTTTATTATTTTCTTCGATGTTCAATGGTCCACGTTAATGGCTAGAACGGAGTTATTTTTTGCTGGGGCTGTTATACACAGGCTGGTGTTATATTCGCGTAAATACGGTACTCAGAGTTTACTATATTTTTGCGTGTATAGGCCGCACATTTTTCACTGGAATTGTAAATAAAATTAAGTGTGCAGTCTGTACACATTACTTTTACTTAAGAAACAAATATCTGCCACAGTAAAGAAACACCATCACCACAACACAGCATCTAATGTATGAAAATTTACTATATGCAATAGTTTTATTACAGACCATGGAATAAAGCGAACAATCGACAGAATAATAGGCAAAACTGCCCTTGCAATGTTCTAACACTTCAATGTTCCCGCCCACGTGCAAAGTAAACAATAACAAACGCCGATGAAAATAAGAATTTTATGTTACAAAAAAGACATACACTTACTGGTACCACACACTATTTACATCAGCGACCATAAATTGAGAGAGCACACACACTTGGTAAAATTTTTCCATCGGAGACCGCAATATTTTGTAGCATGTTTTACAAATCCAAGTTTGAAATTTTCATTAACTTTTATCACTGTCATCTTCATCGTCATCACTGACTTCGTTAAACATCGTCGATGCCGTCATTTTCGTCCGCTGCTTCCCACAGAAGATTGTCCTCAGTACCATCCATTTAGTTTGAAATGCCGGTAACCATGAAGCTTTTGGTTACCATTTCCGGAGAAATCACACGCCATTCCTCGTTGATCCAACAAATTTCTGCAGCCGACCCCCTTTTCATGCGACCAGATGTTGTTCTCTCTTGGGACGTCTGCACCCACTCGTTGTACAGGTTTTAAACGAGTGATTAATTACATCATCAAGATGTTGTAACATCCCCGTAAGTCCGCACGGAATTATGGCAAGATAACACGTATCTTGGTGAAGACTATCTTTAAAGTTGTCAGAGACATGTCTGTGGAAACTATCCAACACCAACAGCGACTTATGTTTTAGGAGCGCCCCAGGTTGCTTGCACCAGACAATCTAAAACTAAGTCTTCTGTCATCCAGCCATTTTCCTGGGCACGAACTATTACACCGGGCGGAAACTTCTCCTTAGGAACTATCTCTTACACACAACCTAAGGAGGCAATTTTCGTCCGTCCGCTGTGATGTTCAACATTGCTGTGCTCCTCTGCTCCTGTTGTGCGAATGCTGACTAAACGGGAGCCTGCCGGGTCAATTGTAGTAGATTCCGGCATATCAAAATAAACAGAAGTTTGATCGCTGTTGCCAATATGACCAAACAGGTAGTTGTGCTATTTCCATTTCTGCACAGTGAATTTTTGGAAATTTGCCAACTTTTCTTCGTATGCTTCTGGTAGTCCGCCGCCTAATACTCATGTCACTACTCTTCATAAACCGCTGTAACCTCTCGTAACTTGCTTTAAATTGAGTTGCAGGAATATTCTAGCCCATTGCAATTTTTCTTGCCTCAAACAAGAGCATTTCTGTTGTTAAAACACATTTTACCTTGCGGCTAGAACATGCTGATACAAACTCCTCTTCTACTTCTGGGTATTTGCATGTTTTTCCCTCGCAATGCAACTTTGTTTTTCGGCAATGACTCTAGCGTATTATTTTCATTGAACCAATGCCAAACATTCTTTTTGTCCACGCTGAATTTTTGGCCTGCCCCCCTTCTCCATGTTCCAATGCGTAACCAACTACTTTCAGTTAAAACTTAGCATGGTACATTGCGCGTTCTTTAACCATTTTCACTTGTTTTGACCGAGCAAGGCTGTAGGCAGCACGCGCACATTATATTTTGGCGAACTGGCAAGGCGAGTCAAGCTAGCAAGGCCACGCACCAAGGTCATGCTGCACACATCTGTAACTGCGGCGTTGCCAAGAGTACGTGCCGCCTACAATCGCTTCATGGGAGCGTGCAATTGCCACGTGTTACTGTAAGCGAACACTCCGGCGCATAAACTTCCTAGTGCAGCCTGTACACGCGGCCTATACAAGCAAAAATATGGTACATAAAATGCAGGTTCAAACCTCGTCTGATGGAGGCCAGAAGTCTACTAGGTTTTACACAGGTATATTTAAACTATCAGTTACAAAGTATGCTGCACCGTCATTTTATGCGGCAGAAACGGCTGTTCGTGTGTGGCAGGCGGAAGCAATGTGAGAAGTTAATTTTGACGTCTCATGATCAGCGATCCTTCTGTGGGGAAAGAAAGGAAGAAAAAAGTGTGACATGTTTTTTTTTCCAGGAGAAAAAAAGTGTCTCAATCTCTGGAAGCGAAAGGCAAACAGCAGGAGGGGGAGAGGAAGAGAGTACAAGTGAGCTTGTCAGGCTATTTATAGACAGCTCGAGTGAAGACAGACACAAGCATACCCCAACATCTCTCCTTCACCCTCTCAGCCTTCACTCTCCAACCAATGTGAATGTTACCTTCCTTCTCACTCCTTTGTTGCCAGCCACGTCTTCCTTCCTACTTCATGCATCTGCCCTTGGCCAATCCATCGATGCCTCCCTCGCACTACTTTGCCATCTCATACATACTCCTATGATTTTTTTACATACTAGCAAGAAACTTGAATTTTTCCCCCCTAGAACTTGTTGCAAAAATTGTGGTGCGCACTATACAGGAGGGCACGATATACATGAGTAATTATGGTAAATGCTAAACCAAACGGTACCTAAAAAAATTCAAATAACTGGAAAACAAATAAAGAGAAGGTAAACGCAACGTTTCATTCTAGTATATGTATTGTATTTACTCATCACATAATGGCACAAATCACGTTAATGGCCATGTACTTACTTTGAAAGGCATACAAAGGACTTTAAGAAACCCTACATAACCAGGACTCCGTCTTTCCGACAATAGACAATTGCAAGCAGGCGAGTGTACTGTAGTACTATTTATTTTCTTTCAACGAGGCATGGATGGGTCATGTAAACAAATGTGGTGCTACTACCTCGAACCATATCTCGGAACTGAACATTAGTGAGTTGTGAGATTATAATAAATTCTGCACTTCAAGACATCACAGAACTGTGTGGCAATTGAGTTGCACGATAGTTAGAGGAACTTGGTGCAGCAAGATCACATTTCTTCTGCCAATCATATTGCACTGCCGAAGTTACTTGAGCCTTCTCTTTGGTAGGCAGTTTGTAAGTATCATGTTTGTTGAAAAAAAAAAAATAAAAAATTATTATCAGTCTGTACAAACACAACTTTGTAATTACATAAGTTATCATGAAGAATATTATAAGTACACAAATAATACAAGTGGTGACGTTTATGAGAATCTGTGCAACAGTGTATGCTTCACTGCAGTTTTAACCCACTGTTCTCCCTCCACCCTCACTTTCTAACCAATCAGATCTTTTACCTCCTCTCTATATTCCTTGTTGGCTAACCACGACTTCCTTCCTCCCCCTCCCTTCCCATGGTCATTGCCTCAATGCATTGCACGTCTTGCATCACCTTCTCTGACTCCAAGATTTTTTTACGTACTTACCAACAAGGCACTTAAATTTTTTTTCCTTGGAACTTTTAATAATAATAACAAACTAAACCTCAATCTCAGTTTTCGAGAGCTTCCCTTCTTCAACCACTCCAACAATGGCAAACTTTTGGCTCAGAGTGAATGCAGTACTTGTAAAATCAGGATTCTTCTGTATTCATCGTGTATAGTGAGCTGGCAACTGCCAGACACAACTTGTATTCCTTAGATATGTCTGCTAACTGGCATGGTTCGGTGCCAATAAATGATTGATTTATCGATATCTAAGTTACAACTAGCACATTAGTAACACAAATACACACTTTGTTGTGCAATAGTGTGAGGCGGTTCACCCACCACTTAGGCCTTTATTATTTAATGTCTTGTTTTAATTTTATTATGTTTGACTTTTTGAATTTGGTATTATCTATATAATTAGTTTGAGGTATTGTTGACAGTTGTTTGGCTTTTTATCTGTATCAGTTTTAAATTGTTAAATTTTATATGTACTTAATTTGGTTTGTTTAGGCTGAGGCAACTTTGTGTTTTAATTTAAATTTAATAATATCATTTGCAGCTTAACTGTTATTGTATTGTAACTCAGGGCTGGGTGTATTGTTGGCAAGTATAGTTGGATGGCACAGGTGTGCCTGCCCAGTTCCTGGAATCGCTATACCGTATAAACCCACGTACCACCCGGCCCTGTGTAAGACCCGCACCCTGATTTTTAGAATGACATTGTGAAATAAAAAGTTTTGGAACAGATCTGTGTGTAGAAAATCGTTTTGTACGAGAAGGGAGTTTAGTTTTAAACAGTCACAAATATTAAAGAATTACAAAGTAAAATGTATATTTTTTTGGTCACGATGTTTAATAACAATGACAAATAGAAGCCGGGTGAGTGCTGTGTAGCACTGTAGCGGGCGACAGATAAGATCTGACTGGCGCGAGCGTGACCTTGCCAGCCCAGCTGTTACCGTTTGCTCTCTCACTCCCGCCTCCTTGTCTCGCGCTCGGCAATGAACGATCGATAAGGCACGCGTCTCATCCCAGTCACGCGACGATTTCCTGAAACTTCGCTGCCGCACCACGAAACGCACATCTTTCACCACTGGCCATTTGTAGTTTGTCTTTATTCTTCCTCCAATCTCGCACACAAGATTCATCCACATCGAACACAACACGGTTACCAAACTCTTCCGCTTCACTAATAATCTTCAATTTTTCCGCAACTGTGAATGAACGCAGCCTCTTACGACTTATTTATTTCTACTTTCAGCAATGAATACACGTATGAAATCACTCTGTACTTAACGATATGTGCTGTGCTTCGCTATCACGCTCAAGATGTTTGTGCGTTGCGCAGCAAGCTGCAATGTGGCAACACCGAATGGAATGTGACCTTCGCTGCTGGCTCTACCTCCCACCCCCTCCCCCACCCAACTCGCTTCGCTCCACCCGCCCATTCCATCCTATCTTCAACCGTCTGGCGTCTGCACTCTGCACAGTGCACAACACAGCTGCGCGGCTGACATCATTCCACATGGTTATCACAGCCGTTACGTGAATTAATTAAGTCATTTGTCAAAAAACTAGGGTTCACTCTACCTCACACAATACCTTGCTTAAGGATAAAGGTGGCAAGTTGTACTACGGCAGTGCTTTTTCGTCAGTGCAAAAACGGCCCAAGTGCAGTTTGACCAATGTACCACCCGCACCCCACTTTTAGAAACTTATATTTTCGCGAAAGGTGCGGGTGGTACGTGGGTTTATACGGTATTTAGATTTTAAACAGATTTTCTAATACTTTTACTTTTCACGAAGTGATCGTACACTACCACTCGTTGGAGTGTGCGAGAGAGACGGTAATATTTTTACGCAGGCTGGCTTGAGCCAATGAAAGGGCACGTGGTTCAAATTTACTTAAATGTATGTTGTAAATGGTTTCCAGAAGAATATTTTCACTTTTCAACTTGTTTAAAAGTATAAAAGTTTATAATTTATTATTATATTTAATTTAATATTAATTTTCCGTTATGTTTTACTTTGGTGCGCTGGGTGGCCGCTAGAGGCGCTGCAGGGAGAGAGCAAGCTTCGGTGGGTCGGTCATATTGAGTTGGTTTTTGGACGCGGACGAGGATGGCTGTCTGGAAAGGTTGGTGGGCTGTGTGGGAGCTAGGTGGCGGAGCAGCCACATATATACGTAGCTAATCTTTCTGTGCTGGTATCACAGAGTGGAGGGCTCGCACGATTGCGAGAAAATTATGGTTGAGATGTCGTGGCGTGTTTTGAACTTTGAAAATTTGTTTTAATTTTTCTTTTAAGTTTTGGGGTTGAGCTGTTCTCTCTCGAGAGCGTCAGGCTTGGACAATGATGAAGACTATTATGATTGAAATATAGAGTTTCTGTATGTAAAGTGGTTTTTTTTTAAGTTAATTAATGAAAACAGTCACGCCAACAGGTTTTTAATTTCATGTAGACTTCAGCAAACCTATACGATCACAACCGGACACATCAGAGGTTAAGTCAACAAATATGTAAAGTAGCATCGTCATCATTAAGTATCGCCCGACGTGCTACATATTTATGGTGCTGTGACCAGGATGTTCGAAGGTTGACAACAGTATCGTCATTAATTTTCACCTGACCCGTTATATTTTTTTGGTGCTGCGACCAGGATTTATGGTCCTCTTCATTAATCTTCAGTAAGCGGAGACCCGCTACAATAGCAACTCAAAATTCTCATCAACACCATTGGTATCCAACAGAAAATGGCAAACGGAAAGTTATACAATAGCAAGAAGGGAGGGAGTGGGTCCTTTCACACGCAGAAGTTGTCACGGTCAGTGGCTGCAGACCAGCCAGCATGACAATGCCAGGCTCCAATGGTCAACTATAGTAATTGGTTTGACTTTGTTAGATGATCATGCTTTGCAACTGCCAAGCCAACTGGCCTGCATAACAGAAAACAACATTTATAGAAATACAGAAATTCATTGCAGCCAATAACTAAAATGATCTGTGTATCTGAATTTTTATCAAAAGTCCTTGACGTTGAGTTGTACATGCTCACGACTAATACACATCAATAAATAGAGCTGTTTTAATTTAACAGCATGTTATTTTTTATGAATATAGATGAGTGAAGCTGACTTAACACAAAATACCTCATTTTAATGCAATTTTAGCAGTTATAGGGGTCAAAATTCCTCAGAAATACTTTGCAAGGACATCCTCTGGCCTCGCAACCCTTATAAAATTGGGGTTCCACTATATATACTAGTCATACTTCCGTGTGGAGAGAGAAGAAACTGAAGGGATAAGTATAGTATGTTTACAGTAATGGAAATATCGTCAGCATATTAAGTGCAGATTTGTTGCTGTTCCTGAAGTACATCACAAGTCATATCTTGACCTACCTTGTCACTTCCCTCGCCCATCATGCATCCTCCCTCTACACTGTCCTCATCTTGCTTCCTTCTTCCCACGATGCTAGGAGGGCAGAACTCAGTACTTCACGAGCTTGATCCACCATGGTCGCTTGTGTCGAAAGTCGTCAGGTGTTCCGAGGCTCCAGGTTACGGAGCCAGACGTTACGAACTGTACCATTGAAAGCAGAGCCCGACTCCTCCAGAAACGGCACAGCTAGCAGACAACCGTGGGTTGCTGGAGATTGTAACTGATAAGCTGGCACAGTACACGCATTATACTCACACAGTGTAGTTCTGGATTCAACTGTTGTTCTCTGCCAGCAACATCTTCAACATCAACCATGAAAGAGTCATCACTTGTTGTTACCAAGCTTGCAGGACTTACTCGTTTGTAGTCTCACAGCGACAGGTCAGTAGTTTGTGACGAAATGTGCAGTTCATTTTAACTTCTTCAATCAGTATGTCTGCCACGCCACACGAGGCTCGGGGAAAAACCACCAACATTCCTCTGAACAGGAAGTCAACAGTTGACGGGTACAGCCAGTATAGGCCACACTACTCCTCCGGCGTGGAAACTGCGGGTTGACGATGGAAAACACCAACAGTCACTCCATCCTCTGCGAAAGAATCTCGTCACTTTTATTTTCAGTGCTGTTGAGTATTCAAGACAACTTACAGCAAAATAGTTGTCTGGTCTCCTCAAGTGTGCCGTGAACACACAAGAAAATGTTAGCAAAGTACAAAATTCTATTATTTACTCAGTGCTTCAATGATATTCACACACTATGCTACATAGCTGTGTTACTCGGCTCATGAAGGGGGCCACTGCAGTGGTAACAAAAATACCCCAAATCTCCTGTTTTGAGTTTTGCATGAAAGCTAAACCTCGCACATCTGAAATTAAGAAATTAAACACACTCAAGCCAAGTGCAAGCTCACACAAGAATAGAAGGAAGTAAATACTCTGCACCAACAAGCTGAAGCTGATGCGATGCAACGTATCAATGCGACACACGTCACTTTGTTTGTCAATGCTGCACCTCAGATACCAGTAAGGCAGAACATTTCACCAACACAAACACACTAGCCACTTCTTCAGCTTGATAACCAACACAACACTCCACATGAGTTACTTCTTAGCTAACTTGCCAGTCTCGTCCTTACTACAAGAGAAGAAGTAGAATACATAAACTAGTCATATAAATGTTCAGTAAAATACTGTAACAACGTCTGCTCCATTACATTGGGTACGCTGGGTAGTGTAAAACTTCTAATCCAGGCATTCAAAAAAAGATCCAAATGAAGTTTGCTTACATGCGTTGCATGATTGGACATACCTAACGTGTTCCAGAAGCAACTCTAGCAGGTTACCATATTTTATTGCCCAATCGTCGCCATCGTGTAATTGTCGCATCTAATTTTTGAGATGACAGAAACGATAAAAATACTTTCATTGCATAATCGTCGCACCGTAATGTTATGTTTACATTTCTGCATCAGAGATGTTAACTACACTCAAGTACGAAGTACGACACTACTAGAACAAAATGGTTGCTGCAAAAATTGATTATAGTTAGTACCAATATATTACGCTGGAATTCAAGTGGAACATAGCATTACTAGTTCAACAGTCCGCCATCTTGTGTGTTTGTCTTGCGTGTGGACTATCCCAAAACTGAAAGAAGTATATCTATGACAAAGCAAAATAAAAACGAAGTTTGTAAATACTGCAACGGTAATAAACGGTAGCAGACTCGCAAAAAGCCGAAAACAAAAACTTCAAGAGAAACGGAACTTAGAAAACGAAAATTTATCTTTTTCTAATAACCAAAAGTGTTTATTTACCGGTAAATACTGCTAATCACGAAATGTGTTCCCACCAAATGTGCGTATTGTGAGGCGGTTCACCCACCACTTAGGCCTTTATTATTTCATGTCTTGTTTTTATTTTATTAATTCCATATGTTTGACTTATTGAATTTGTTTTTATCTATATAATTACTTTGAAGTATTGTTGACAGTTATTTGGTTTTCATCTGTATCAGTTTTGAAATTGTTAAATTTTATATGTATTTAATTTGGTTTGTTTAGGCTGAGGCAACTTTGTGTTTTAATTTAAATTTAATATTATCATTTGCAGCTTAACTGTTATTGTATTGTAACTCAGGGCTGGGTGTATTGTTGGCAAGTATAGTTGGATGGCACAGGTGTGCCTGCCCAGTTCCAGGAATAGCTATATTTAGATTTTTAACAGTTTTTCTAATACTTTTACACTTTTCACGAAGTGCACGTGCGCCGCCGCCCGTTGAGTGTGCGAGAGAGACGGTAATATGTTTGCGCGGGCTGGCTTGAGCCAATGGAAGGACACGTGGTTCAAATTTATTTAAATTTGTGTTGAAAAGTATTATGTAATTATGGTTTTCCAAATAATATTTTCACTTTTCAAGTTGTTTAAAAGTATAAAAGTTTATAATTTATTATTATATTTAATTTAATACTAATTTTCCGTTATGTTTTTACCTTGGTGCGCTGGGTAGCCGCTAGAGGCGCTGCAGGGAGAGAGCAAGCTTCGGTGGGTCGGCCATATTGAGTTGGTTTTTGGACGCGGAAGAGGATGATTGTCTGGAACGGATGGTGGGCTGTATGGGAGCGAGGTGACTGAGCAGCCATGTATACTAGTCGCTGAGTAGAGGCCTCGCATTTGCGAGGATGTACTATTGAGATGTGGCGTGCTTTTTGGTTTTTTTTAACAATTTAGTTTGAATTTATAAGTTTTTTTTTTTTTTAGGGGTTGAGCTGTTCTCTCCCGCGAGCGTCAGGTTTTGACTATGATCTGAGATGATTGCAGTCTAAATTGTTACAGTTTGTAAAGTTGAATTTTTAAAGTGTTTAATAAAAGCAGTCACGCCAATGAACTTAAGTTATTTGAGTAGCCTACAGCGAATTTTTTTTAAGTTAACCACTATACGATCACGACTGGCCACGTGGAAGATAATTATGTTGACGGCAATGTAAGTATATTTCAGACAGCCCCGTCACTGTATTTAATTATGAACGAAACTAATCTAGCCCTAACCTTTAACATCTAGTAAGTTATAGAAAAATTGTCATTGTTTCAGAGTTCATCCGTTAATAGTTCTGCCAAAAATATTGACTTGCTTTAATATAAATAGGGTTAGTGACGAAAAATGTTGGTTTTAAAAAATGTTATTCTACCACTGGAATTTTACTCGAATAACAGTAGGGGTGTGCGAATATTCAAAATTTCGAATATTTTTGTAATAGTAAATCTGAACTATTCGTATTCGAAAAACGAATACCAGATTCCCAAATTTCGAAGTATTCAAACAATATCTTAAAATAATCTGAGCTGGTAACAAGGCTATTTCTACTTATAAACATAACATAATTTAATGGATTTTCCAGCTTTCGCAGATACTGTACTTAAAGGAAAAAATAAATATACAGGAAAGAACTGACACTCATGTATCTTTTCAACGTAAATATTTACATATTCTATTCTATTCACGTCTGACATCACATTCGTTGCCATAGAAATACTCGTGCAACTTGGCACTTGAAGTGTAGCAGTACGCGCTAACGGAACATCTATATGTACACAAGATGGCGGCAGTGGTGGTCTCATCGACCGTCTATGACAGTGATAGCAGCAGCGAAAGTTTAATTTCTACCTAGTTACCGTGCATACATCTATGAAAATGTGATTAACACTGTTTGTTTACGTTTAACTAACACTGTGCCGTATATTTACATAAAATGTTTGTTGCGGGGAAGTTAATAATTCTTATTTTCTTAAAGTAAAGAAACAAAAATATTGTGAATCCTTACCGATGTCGCAAAGAGTAGGAACACAAATTAAAATGGCCAAAACTTGGGGAAACATCATTTTCAGCTGTTTGCGTAGTCTGCAATTCCGAATATAACGTGACGAAAGTGCGAATCCAAGGTATTCGTTGGGATGAAATTATGACGGTTTACAGTAGAATTTTATAAGTTGCTAATATTTTGACCTTGTAAACATTTTTGTAAGTAAGCAAGAACATGACCAAAGTAATTAATGTGAGTGTACTATGGCAGGGCGTCTACTAGATTGTAAAAGAAAAATTTAGTGACTTTTTCGGGACTTTCGTGACTTTAGTGACCTAGTAGACACCCTGTATGGTTAAACTTGTTTCTAGCACTGATACTTTTATTTGGTTACATAATTAGCTGGTTGAATGTGTTCACAACTTCTATACAACTATTCTACGAGTGTTCCCAAACGTGAAACATACAGGAAGTTTCACTGTTATTTTACCATAATTAGCTTGAAAAATTATTAGTCATTAGCATTACATTGTTTCCTACGCACAAAGATCTAATTTTTCGTAGTATTGTAATAATTTACAACATGTTAATTTAGCTTTCAAATTTCTGTCATTAAATTCTTCCAAAAATATTGCAGAAAAGTACTTTTCTTTTGTTATGCATGTAGGGAAGAAGTAAACTACATCAGCAGTGCTGTAACAAGCACTTGTTTACAAAAACAAATTTGTGATTTCTCATAAACATAACAAAAGAAGAATACTGACAAGAAAAAGCAGTACTATATATCTGTAAGAACAGGTACAAAGTAACAAAAACACATACAGTATGTTTTAAAAACGTTTAAGGTTATCAAGTAAAAATTGCCAAATTTTTAAGCATATAAAAATAAAGCAAAGTGCATTTCTATATTTCCTTGTAAATGCAAGATTATGCACTGGCAAATGTACACCAAGATTTGAACAAACACTATTCGAAAAATATTAGAAAATTATTAGAAAAAATTAATATTCGTTCGAAAACTATTCGAAACACTAAAACCACTATTCGCACACCCCTAAATAATAGTCACACCTTCGATTTTTTGCATTCAATTTGCCAAAAAAATATGAGACGATTATGCGGCAAAACACTGTAAGTTTCGTAAACATAACTTCTTACAGTATAACATAAACAATAAAAATACGATAGTGAGTTTGAAACTGATTCTGCTGAGCCATTCTTTTCATAGTATAATAAGATGCATGCTAGTGATGCTGTGCACTCAATGGGCCGTGTCACATTCCTTTTCGTGCAGTACCAAGATTGCGTACATAACAATCGAGGCCAAGCAAGTCATGACAGCGTTGCCAGATGGAACTGAATTTCCACCATTGCCATATCTCATGCTGAAGACGATACGCCGATAAATAGTGATTCTCACGTGTGCTTGTATTTAATTATGTTTACTTATAATTTAAAAAAAAAAGTTCCGTGCTACGTTGACGGTTGTGAATCTCTCTGATCTATCAAAGTGCTTATGACGATACCACTCATAACTACCAAACATTTTTATAATAAACTTCATAAACAAAATGACTGTGCACTACTAAACACCCGTAATTACGAAAGTCTTATAATATCCCGTACTCGCAGCAACGGGAATTTGACTGTAATTAATAAACTTATATTACAGAAGCATTTCTATTTCTTAATTATGTACAGAATGACACACTTAGTCCACATTAGATGATGTATATGCCACAATTATTTACTCTACTACGCTCGCTAAGAAGACGTGTCTAACGTGAAGAGCCCAGGCATCATCTGTGCTATATGAGAGCATGTACGAGTGCAGCGGTAGACAAGCCACGTGCAGCGTTGTCAAGTCTCCTGCTGAGCTGGCTCGGCACATGTACGCATTGTCGCCCTGTTATCACGAACACAAGCTTGACAAAACTAATAATTTTGAAAAATGTTACGCTTGTTATAAGGTTGATTACAAGTATTCTTTTCATTACATTTTTAAGTTTTATTTATTGCCTTTATTTTCCACACTCACTACTATTAAAACTTCACTTTCTTTTAAAGTTGCATCCTTATGAAAAAATCGAGTTAATTAACATACTCAAGAACGTAACCCTTACATAACTCGGCACCTTACTGTACTTTACATAACATTAAAATATCTCATAAATTTAAATTTGCATAGCAGACAGCAAGTAATTGCAATAAATGACTTGTGTTGAAAACTTAATAAGAAACTATATTTATGCACGTTGCAAGTACCGTAAACAACCACGTACTTTGTGCACAATTTATCCAAAATTTGGATGTCTAAAAGTGGAGTGCGTGTTGTACAAGGAGAATTTACATTTTGAGGGTCAGTGCGAGTGGTGAACTTGGCTACAGTGCGAGTGGCTGGCGCTTGCGGGTGACTTGGCCTGTGCTGAGCATGGTAAGGATGCGGGTGTGTAGACTTCCTGTCGTCATAGTGTCATGTGCAGTGAGCATTTTTCTGTCTCTGCGTGGTCAGTATTAACGGTTCACAGTGTTATTGACCCTTACAATGTCAAAACTGCTTTGATCTTTTACTGCCGGTGAAAAGTTGAAAGTGATTACTCAAGCAGAGGATATGGGTAATCGTACAGCAGGCAGAAAATATGACATCTCGGAATCTTGCATCAGGCAGTGGCGATGAGACAAAGTCAAAATACAAGACTGAATGTAAACAGACGTGCTTTCAGGGCCATGAAACCCAAATCTCATTTGGTAGTACTGCATGCGTATGTAACAGAATTACAGCAGTTTGGTTCAATGATGTGCCAGATGCAGGCTTTGAAGGCTGCGCAGGAATTGGGGGTAAATCCCGAGTTCAAAGACAGTATAAATTGGATTTACTGTTTTTACGAAAGAAATGGCTAATCCACACAACGGAAAACCAGTGTTTGTCAGTGACTTCCGAGGCCTACAACGATAAGCTTTTAGCGTATCAGCGGCACGTGACATTATTGTGGCACCAGCATTCCTACCGTATGCGGCAGATGGGCAACGCAGACCAAGCACCAGTCTACTTTGAAATGCCCAGTGACACAACAGTCAATTGTTTTGATACGCGGCTGGTAAAACCCAATGCACCCACATCAATTCCTCTGTTTTTTTTAAGCAAGTAGTAGTATTTTGATGTCTGAAAACCGGACGAAAAAAATAATATTTTGAGAAGTTTTTTTTTTTGGAAAAAGATTTTTTCCCCCCAAATCTGAGTTTGAAAATAGGGGTGCATGTCTTACAAATAATTGAGTCATCCAAATTACTTTTACAAATTTACATCTTTCTAAAATATTTTCAAAAATGAATCGCACCTTGGGAGCATAAAAGTGATTTTTTGTCACTGGAGGGAAGAAAAAAAAAAGTCTTGATATACAGACTTCGTTTCTGGATAAAAAAAACGGGGCTGTTGTAAACGCACAAATACAGTATGAATGTCATTAAATTCGTACCCTATAATAAACTACGGTGAAACCCCTTATTTACACTTTTCAGGGAGACAGAGCTATAAAGTGTAAATAGCGGGAAAGTGTCAATTAAAGGTATTCTCAAAAAACCCATTCAGCTTACCTTATTTAGTACTTTTGTTTTCACGTTCCTTAAAAAACTTTCTACAGGTAAAATCGAAGTGATAGTATCCATGCAAGCAATGTATTTATCATATTTTATCACACAAAATTAGGTACAGTGTAAGTTACCCATATTGGAATTGAATATACTGTTATGGGAAGATTTGTTGTACATGCACATACCAAGAGAACATCATGTAAGATCTGATATTTTTTTACAGTTTGGTTAATACAGTTCAGCATTTTACCTTTTTTGCAATACTATCACAAATTTAGAAAAAAAAAAAAAAAAAAAATATATATATATATATATATATATATATATATATATATATATATATAGACACACACATTTGAATGCGAATGTAAAGTTCTTTATTCAGATCAACACAGGTTTCCCCGAACTCGTCACACTTCTCCATTATTATTACGGTATAAATTTTTGTTTTATTGAAAAATGTCAGCTATTATTTTTTCCATTACATTACCGTTATATAACCATCTAAAACAGGTTGCACTAACATGGAAATGATTTAAAAAAACAGCTGTTTATAATAAAAACATTTTCAAACATGTTTAGAAAATTTTAGGCTAAAGTTACCATTATCTGAGCTTACAAACAAAGACAAGCGAACGCACGTTAAGAGATCAATGTTGCCAACGCAAATACAGCCATCGAAAGTGTTCAAAACAATTGATAGTGCACAAGACAATTGGTAGCGCTAGCGGCAATAATTGTCTTGCCACCATTTTGAATTTATTGTGCCGTGAGCGCAAGCATTACACGCGATCACGGTCATTCTCCTATGGCTTTGCACGTGATCACCAACTTCGCCCTGATGTTTCTTCTTTGTTCTACAGTAGAACCCCGATTTAACGAAATGCCATGGGACCCGAAAATGTTTACTCTAAATCGATGTTCCGTTAAATCCGACTTCACCCCCCCCCCCCCAAAAAGTTTAATCCTTTGCCATGTTTCGTTGGAATTTAATGTAATTTTAAAAAAGTATATTGGCTTGAAACAATAACAAAACACATTTACCGCTTTAGGTAAGCCACAGCCGTGGATAATAAAAAAAAAATTTGGCGAAAAAACTTACAGTTGAATACTCGCGAGCGTGCGCATGGTGAGTTAGGCCGTCCTTGCATGCACCATCAATACATCAGAAGTGATGACAAACACTGTCGAGCCGTCAATATTTCCATCTCTCTCTGGCCCACACCACCAACAAAATTAAGGAAAATCCCATTAAAATGGAAATTTTTTTTCTTTTAAATACAAATGCAAACTGAATTAAAAGTTTGCGAGACAACTGTAAAATAATAATTAAATATGTGCGGCAGTGGCCATTGTAGCTTGTATGCTTCCGCGCTCATGAAACAAACTTGTGTTGGTCTGCTCGCTAAAAATGCTTTGCACTCAAGCATTTTTTTAGCATCGGAGACAAACAAATTATTTACGTTTACGGTAACAAAATTGTTGTACAAAGTCTGCATAAATAAAATTACATTTTTTAAATATACTTGTTTTATCAAGGTACGCAAGTGTAATTACGCTGAACACGCGGTACTGCAGCACATTCTAACGGAGACGCGAAGCACTATCTGTGAATCAGTTCTTGTGGTATCCATTGCCGCACTGTGGAAACTGGGTACCTAGATGCTCGTTCACCCACCAGGATGAGGATCCAGGCGCGCACTTGTTATACAACACAGCGTTGCTCGCTTGGCCGCGTTCGCACGTGCGTATCTCAAAATCACTTCCGCAGCCAAAGTTTTCCACAAATTTTAACTAATTTTTTTTGTTTCTCGATGGATGGTTTAAGCTTTTCTACGGAGAAATAAGTATATACGGCGGTCGGTGCTAGTATTTTTAAAGGACTTAACTTACAATTAATATCTGATTTTATCAAAGTCAGTTATTTAGTATTATTTTTTTTTTTTGTTATTTTTTGAAGGTTTCTAAAAATCCTTTCGTTAAATCACTGTTTTCATTACATATTCCCGAGTTTGTTAAATCAGAGTTCTACTGTATTTCCAAACAAGTTTAGATGTCCTGTCTTCATTATCTATGACTGTCAAATCTTGTGTTTATATTGTATTCCGATGGCAAAAACATGGGAAAAAAATGTAAACAGCTGGAAAAATAAAATTTTGATGATGTGATAAGCGGGAAAATTTAACATTGCACTAAATGGCAGACAAAACAGGACCTGAAGAAAAAAGTACAATTTGTGGGAAAAGGTAAATAAAGTTAACATAAATACGAGGTTTCACTGTACTTACACATGGTTGTAAGTTAATGAATATCTCTGACAAAATAATCAAACAGTTGCTCAAAATACATCAAAGAACAAGTGCCCTCAGGGCTTGGAAGTGAATCATGACAGTGTAACAATGAGATCTCACATGAACTCAAACACACACACTCACCTCCTTATCCATGTGAAGAGAGAGAAGCTGCTCCACGCGCACTGGCACACAATTGACCAGCGCCTGAGCCAGCCCCGACAGTTGCCGCTCCAGTGGCGGTGACCTTGACCCCTCCGAGTGATTTGAACACGTTGACATACTCATAGGACGAGGACCCAAATTGGTTCGTGAGGCTGGCACCGAGGGCGGCGTAAGGGAGACATCCCCAAGTCTGGGGATAGGCCGCCCCACTGGGGACGGATCTCTGCGAGGAGACAGAGGTGCTTCTTCCAGTTGACTACCTCCAGCCAGAGACATGGCTGCTGCAAACACAGCTTGGTGGTACGCATCAGAGGTGTCTCGTGACAGCAGTCCCCCAGCTTCTTTCTTTAGTGCCTTCGACGAGCTGCCAACACAACCACCGTTCAGTCTCCCATTCAGTCCGATGCTCACAGTAAAACTAGCAACAATCTCGCTTATATAATCAATGAAAAAATGTATTTCAATGCAAGAATATTGCAATTTGATTTTATAGATGCAACAAGAATAAATACGTAACTGGGAAAAATAGTAATCAGAAAATCAATTATGAGAAATTTAATATTTTGCAAAGTATTTTTGTTTACATTATACTAATATTTAGAAATGAAAATTAACTTAGTAAATTATACAAAACATGTAACATCCGAAAACCAGCACATATCTAAAAAAATTAAATTTTTAAAATAACAAATACAGTAAAATACCACTTTAATAAAATATCACCGCGCCCGAAAATATTTACTTTAAATTTATGTTTTGTTAAATCCAAATCCATTTTTTAACTCGCGAAAGAAAATCAAGTTGAATCACCTGGTGTGTTTCATCGGAATTTAAGGCAGTTTTAAAAAATGCCTGTTGTCACAAAAACACATACAGCAGTTACATTCAATTGGCAAGCCACAGCCGAAAGAAAAAAATTTGGTGAAAAACGTTTAGAAGAAACTTCCGCTGGAAAGCATGTGAGGTACGCACCAGTTGAGTTAGTGCACGCACGCACCATCATGACTAACAGTGCCGTTTATTACTGCTCGATAATACTGGCACTCTTCTAGCAGTTACGAGACATATTACCGTATTGGTCTGAATATAAGGCAACCGTTTTTAAACAAATGAGACACGCAAAAATTGGGGGTCGCCTTATTTTCGCGCGCTTGGTGTGTAGCACCGCCGAAAACCGAACAGCTGTGCGCGCGCAGCAAGGCCAAGGACAATGGAAGGCTGGCGATGGCGGCCATGATGAGCTAGCAACTGTTTTGTTCCGACGCGCAGTATTGTTTGCATTTCATTTACGTTTCTCTTGTAATTCACAAGTAAATTTTACAGGCTTGGCATGTATTTTAATAAAACTGAAGTTAATTATGATACGTATTTACTTATGCAAAAGTTATTCATTTCTAGTGTGGTATTTGTTAACACTCGTAAATTACGTTAAAAGCTAACAATGAACAATTGTGTGCCAGTAGAACAGCGGGGAACGAGCACAAGACAAATAAACAGTGGTTGTAGGAGAAGTTACGACGCAAATTTTAAAGTTTTGGTCGTCAACGAAGCTGTGTGGACCAATAATTCCGCTGCTGCACGAAAGTACAGCATCACTGAAAACAATGTCCAGCGGTGGCGAAAGGATTATGACCGGCTGCGAAGTGCTCATTCAACACGGAAGGCATTTCGAGGACCAAAAAATGGGCGATTTTCTGAAGTTGACGAGCGCGTAGCTTTGTTTGTCAAGGAAAAACGTGATGAAGTTAAACCAATCACTCGGGAAACAATGGTGGTGAAAGGTATTCAAGTGGCAACAGAATTGGGTGTTCCGAGGACCGAGTTTAAGGCTAGTATCGGTTGGTGCAGGAGAATGATGAGAAGGTTTGGACTGACATTGCGGCGCACGTCTGTTTGTCAAAAACTGCCAAGTAATTTTGATGAAAAGCTTATGTCCTTCCAAAGATACATCATTAAATTGCGGAAAGAACACAGCTATCTCCTATCTCAAATAGGAAATGCTGACCAAACGGCAGTATATTTTGACATGCCAGTGTCCACAACAGTGGACAATGTTGGGGCAAAGTCTGTGAGAACATTGTCTACAGGCAATGAAAAACAAAGGGTGACAGTTATGCTAACTGTGTTAGCAGATGGAAGAAAGTTAGCTCCTTATACAATTTTGAAAAGGAAGACAATGCCAAGGGAAAAGCCCCCAAACGTCATCCTTAGAGTTCAAGAGAAGGGCTGGATGGACTCTGCCTTGGTCCAAGACTGGGTCAAGTGTGTGTGGTGCAGGAGACCAGGACCATTCCGTGGCCATGTCACTCCAGAGGTGAAGGCTTCCTTGCAGGAGAAGACAGACCTAGTGATAATACCAGGTATTAGATGTGGCAGTAAACAAGCCCTTCAAGGACAAATTGAGAGCTTTGTACAATGACTGGCTGCTGTTGGACAACCATCCATTGACACCATCAGGGAAGATTAAAAAACTCTGTGCCTGGATTTCTACAGCATGGCAGAGTATTACTCCTGAAAGTATTGTGAAAGGATTTAAAAAATGATGTATTTCCAATGCTCTGGATGGTACAGAGGATGACAGTCTATGTCAGGATGTCAGTGAAGAGGCAAGTGATTCTTCAGAGGAGGAAAGCAGTTCTGAAGTTGATGATGTAGCTGCATCCGAGTAAAAGAAAAAACTCCTTGTGCAATAGTGGGACTAAATATTTTCATTTCATTTTTTTCCCCTTTTGAAGTAGGACATTCTGTTACTTTTAAATACAGTGTTAATAATGTTTGTGATATACATTTCATCATTTATTGTTTTACATCAACAAACAAAAAGGATTTATAAATACAGTAGAACCTCGATCTTACGACACGCGACGGTTCCCGAGAATTGTGTCGTTAGATCGATGATGTCGTTAGATCCGACACATCCAATTTTGACCCTCAAAAAATAAAAAATTAATTTTAAATTGCTTTTTTTTAAGTTGTCTAACTGTCGCTGGCATATACCAAAATAGTTCTTTAAATTAATTTTTGATTTAGTTTAATAGGCAGATGTCTCCTGAATAAAATGATAACATATATGTCTATATGTATCCTCTCCATGTGCCCAAAACGTTAAAAACCGTGAGCGGCGCGAAGCTTTATCGAGCCAACTAATTAATTAGGCTACGTAGTGCGTGACGTGAAGTGGGCGCTACAGTGAGACGTTGCTCGGCCTGACTGTAACGTTTCTTCATTTTATCTGACTATGACTTAACAAAATATAAATATTATTTAACAAGTTGAAGTCTTCTGAATAGAAATATATATGCTCCAATGCTGAGAATTATCTCAAACCACCACAGAAAACGTAAACATTGCGAGGCCACGCGAGGTGAGCGTTGTAGCCCTACTAAATGTCATTTTTTGCAAAAGTCATAAAGTTTATTAACAAAATGAAAATATTATTTAACAATTTGAAGTCTCCTGAATAGAAATATATATGACCTAATGCTGAGAATCATCTCAAACCACCACAGAAAACGTAAACATTGCGAGGCGACGCGAGGTGAGCATCGTAGCCCTACTAAATGTCATTTTTTGCAAAAGTCATAAAGTTTATTAACAAAATGAAAATATTATTTAACAATTTGAAGTCTCCTGAATAGAAATATATATGACCCAATGCTGAGAATCATCTCAAACCACCACAGAAAACGTAAACATTGCGAGGCGACGCGAGGTGAGCGTCGTAGCCCTACTAAATGTCATTTT
>PNEQ01122209.1:0-17793 GCA_003012365.1 Medauroidea extradentata
AGTAAAAAAAACTGTTATTGATGTATAGTGTTAAGTTAACAGTGATATTGTGTGCTGTTTGTAGCGTATGCATTTTGTAAGTTGTTTCTAATGTCAATGTATGTAGTTTGTAGTGTCAATTATTTGTAAGATGTTTGTAGTGTCACTAGTAGTAATGTTAGAGGTCATAGATACCCAAAAAGAGACAGAGTAAAAAAAACTGTTATTGATGTATAGTGTTAAGTTAACAGTGATATTGTATGCTGTTTGTAGTGTCAAATTTTGCATAGCAATCCTCTTTCATATGTTATGTGGGGGAGGAATGTGGGATATTGGTGTCGGTCATGTTGGCTGCACTGGAGAAATGGCAGTTGGAAAACGGATAGCACCACAGGCTAGTCCGGTGATAATGTAAACATTGTAAATGTGCAATAAAACGTAACAGTCCACCACATGGTAGATCCTGGATGTCTCGCTTTCATTGCCACTCGTTTCACGACCAACCAATTATTTTGAAGAGGAGGGTGGGGTTGGATCCGGTGGGTTTCATTCTCTCTCCATCCTGGCAACGAAAGGTCCCCCATGACGTTTGTCAAAGTCCCGATGCATTACATTTCTTGTTCCTCACCCACTCCGCAGCCTACAGCCAGCAGGATCCAGCAGTTTGATTCGTATCATTTCGCATGTTTCAGCACCTCTAGATACCTCATGCCACCTTGAGAATTTGACTGCTTCCCGCAGAGCGTGTCTTCCGTCTTCCATCTTCTCGCTGTACAGTTTGCCGCCTGTTGCCATGGTACACTTGCACGACAACCAGTTGGTCCACGAGTTGGTATTTGAATATTACCGACAACTATTCAACGAGGAGCCCTGAATTCGCCACCAAGCAGGACGCGCCCAATATCAAATAGGCACTGCTACATGGCTCACGTTATCGCACTGCTGTGTACAAGCAACAGCACTTCGTTGCGAAGAAATTGTGGTGTCTTCCAGCATGCAGCACCGCAGTAGAAACGACGTTCACGCCGTGACAGTCATGAAGGAACAGCAAAATCATATTTTTGAAGCTGACAAGCTCCCATTTCCCACAAACTCAACGTTAACCCAGTCTCAGTCTAAAGGATACACAGACATGCATTAGCCGCTAAAATGAGGGAAGGTGTGGGTATTAAGTGTGTTTCAAGGAAGAACCTCAAACACCACAATTGTGGCTTTCTAAGAAGAGGTGGCGTATATTATGGCATAGAGGAAACAGCCACATTTGGAGCCATGACCTCCGCCCGAAGAGAGCAAGAGCCAGAATAAGGGCACAGAAAAACCAGCACGGTGCAGGGAAAAGCTGTGCGATAGGCGCGGCATGGATAAAAATGTCATCATTATTAAATTATATTATTAAAATAGTAAGGTATGACTCGACGTTCTGTTGTCAGAATACTTAGATATATGAATTGTGGGTGAAATGTAATGCCATCGGCTGGTGGCCCCGACCAATGAGAGAAGGCAGTTGCTCTCCAAGATATATGAGCATCCCATGTGGCAGCGATGCAAACTTAGCAAGTATGTTCGATCGCGGTTGTTGATGTGAATATTCTCCTTGAATAATACACAAAGCGACAGATCTGAAAAAAATTCCCAGCAATGGAAGGAAAAGGTGGGCAAACCTGCATATGTGGTTAATGCCCCAGCACTCTTCACTTGTTGCCAGCGAAAGGTAGCCCCAATCTACTGTGACCATACCCAGGGACAATGCCAGAAGCATACCTAGCGATCCAACCATACCCAGTCCTAGTCATCATTCTCTATTTTGGCATCTACTTCCATCGGAGCTCAGTGTGGATAAAGGGGGCTTCCAAATCCTTCTCCAAACTTCCTAGGAAACGGTTTCAAAGGCACCTTCCCGGGTCCCAACTGAAGCCATGGCTTTGAGCGGTTTCAGCTAGCTCGGCCTTGACATCTGATATTTTTTCATTCTTTCCCTCGACACAACTATGGCAGTTTGCAGGTTGCAGTGGGTCCTGGAGCCACAATTCCTGCTGAACGGCTTCCAGGTGTGGGGACCTCCAAGGGTCTTTTAGCACTCAGCAGCTGGCAGCGACAGCGAAAGCGCTGGTCAGTTGCTGCACCCCTCGGTGTTTGAATATTCCCGACAACTCCTCAGCGAGGAACCCCCACACCCGCCACCAGTGGGATGCACTCAGTAGCAGAATAGCCGGGGCTTCCTGGCAAGGAATGAAGACAGCAGCTCGCACACCACTCACACCACTGCTTCAAGGGGCGGCAGCAACGGAGCGCAATGCAGCGACAAAGCCATGCACCCCACATTACAGGGCCTGAGACAGCGAAATTACACGTATACCACATATGTGAACCTGGTCCCGCCCAACTACAAACTCGCCAATTTTTTATAATAAGATGTTAGTACCTCGTTAGTACCAGTTTGTTCCAGTAACAGTTTCGTAGGTACCGATAAGAATTTCAAATTAATTAGAATAATATCTGGGTGGGGCCAAGTTCACACCATCCCCGCCCAACTACAATTTACGAAAACTGACCATATGTATAGAAAGAGCTTTGTTATTACCCATTTCTTCCGCTATTTTGATCGTTAGTATCGAGTTGTTGTTACTGTGTATGTGGCGCCTAGGCGCCTCTTGCTGTAGCCGACTCGCTCGGATCGGATTTTTTAAATTGTGTACATAATGTATCAATAAAACAGAAATAAACATTTGTAAAAATTCTTATTGTTACCAAAATGATTAATGTTGGATTTTAAGGAATATTTTGTTGAAGTAACCTACTATGTGATGTTGAATAGTAATTATAAACAGTGCATATAAAATATGTTTGTGTCAGGTGGCCTTGGTTGAAGTTCTCAAGCTACTGGACATTGAGGCTGACAGTATTATTGGACACTCGGTGGGAGAACTTGGCTGTGCCTATGCGGATGGGTGTTTCACATTGGAGCAGACGATCTTGGCTGCATACTATCGTGGCCTCGCCTCTATAGAGACAGAACTCATCCAAGGCCGCATGGCTGCTGTGGGTAAGTGCTACTGGTCATACTGCCAGAAAATGTGACTGTACAGTCAGTGTTAGTTAATATCTGGCCTGAATATATGTTCAGTAATATACTATTTCATTTGGTAGTACGCATATGTCAATCGACTGGAAAATATATGAAAGTACTTTTGAATCGTATGACACACTTTACTGGGGACCAATGCCTTGTTCGCTTTTTCCGATTCACAAAATTAAACTTTTCCTTACGAATCACCTAATTTTAATATAATTTCATTCTTCCTCTTACTTATGCTGCTATATTGAAGAAGTAAAAGGTTTTAATGTCGATGTGTTTAGACATAACCACTTCTACCATTAAAACATGTTAGCAGCGTACATTATAGAACGACGGTCAAAGACATTCTCTTTACGTTTAATGTGAATAATGGAGAACCGTATTTTAACTAGATGCATCGCAGCGGTTGATTGTTCAGAATACTCGCTCACCAACAGGCCGATCCGGGTACAATCCCCGATGGTGTTGGTCGCTGTATTTTCGTATGTGGGAAACATATAGGAAGATTTCCCAGGTCGGAGGGTTTTCTCGGGTTAATCCTGTTTCCTCCACCCTATTTCTTTCTGGCACTTCTCTATTTTACGGATTCACCTCATGTCATCCTCCAGGGCCAGCAAATGCCCAAGGGCACCCAGTCGTTAACGTGCAGTTTGGGGTGCGATAACCTGATATTTTGGTATCTTCCAGATTCGACATTTATTTATTAGATGCAAAATCCTGCGACTGTGATTCCCAAGTTTGCAGGGATTGTTAAAAATTAGTTTAAGGTCATGTTATTCAACTGGCTTCAAATTTCACAATGTTCATAATGTTTCAGGCAAGTCCTCTAGCAATACATTCAAAATACACATGCACTACATTCCGTTCTGAAAGCAATATACCTTTGCTAACCATACGAGCGAGCAGCAATGCGATATGTATAGTAACAATCCGACTACATGATTGACGTTTAAAATAAGATGCCTGAAGCGACATCGGAGGAGGCACCCTAGGGTTCATTATATAAAATGTATTTTCATTAGTGAGAGTTCAGTTTATACAGGCTCATTCACTTCAAGTATAAAATATTATGACAATCTTGACAAGTAGTTGCTAACATTGTCAGTTGTAATGCGACACTGGCGTGCGTGGCTACTGGGGTAGAGGATGATAAGTATGTCCAGTGACAGGTGTGCTGATCATTGGTTTAAATCCGGAGTGTCCTGGGGTTCTCGCCCGGGAAAATTTTTATTTCAAGGTGCAAAATGGGGGCTATTTAAGATTTTTTTCATGTATAGAAGATGAATATACTGCTGGTTTTTTACTGGGTAGTTATGTATAATTTTTTTGAGGGGTTAATTCCCCCCTTAATAGTTTTGAAAGGGGGCATGTCCCCTCGTCATCGAACAGCACGTCCATGTTATGCAAACTAAGCCACCACAAGTTAACATAAAGTTATTTAAAAATAACACATGCATAAGCTTATTGCACCTTTATATAATAGTCGCTTCGAAATGGCGCAGCCAAAAAGTACCATTTCTGGTATTCAGTTGAAGCAACTTGAACATCGCGAGAAATGCTACCCGACATTATTTTGAAGTTATAATCAAGAGGTGTGCTAGAGAAACACAGTCAGCACTTTCATGTAGCTATACTCGCTACTTGCTACCCAGTCTCGGTGCTCCAAACGATTATCCAATATACAACCAAGCAAAGCAATAAAAATGAAAAATAATAGTTAAATTAAAAATGTTTAGTTTTGTTGTAAATACATATATAGTTTAAGTTTAGTAGACATATAACATGCAATTGGGTGTTTAAGGTTTAAGCGAAAGCAGTTATATCAAATTTAATTCATTAGTGAGATATGTGAGTAACAAAGATAGATATGTAGAAATTTTTTATTTATCAACTTGTCTTAAAACTGCAATTCTAAATCTATCCACACTCGTAATTTATGTGTGCAATTTTCTCAATCAACACATGATAACATTTAAAATGTAAAATCTCACATTATATTGAACAGGAATACTAAGATCCAAGGATCCAAGAATGTTAGGAAAACAGTGGCATAAGTTAACTTCTTAGTTCTAATAAAAATTAGATCATATCAAAAAGGCATCAAAACTATACTTCTATATTATTTAATATGAAAATTAATTTCAATTTTTACAGGAAAATAAGAGTGAATAATTTTTTTCTTAGCAATTAATAACGATTTTAGCTATATGAGACTGACAGTATGTTAGTTATAATTTAAACTTCGTATTTACAACAATAATTTACTATCGTCAAACTGTAGTTAAATTGATAATGACACAACATGACATTAAATAACAATTTATAAAGGTGGAATAACAATTTTTCTCACAAGACACAATCATGTCTCATTAATTTTATCGTAGCAATTATCAACATGTCCTAGAGGATTCTTCACCTTACTCTATGTCGGGTCTAAATGATTAATTAATGATTCCTAAACTTTTATGCACAATAGTGGAGAGCATTTGTTTTTAGCAATGGATTTTGGGTGTGGAGCCAATGGTGCACGGTTACAATCTTGGATTATGCCACTGCTGCTATTTGGTATAACATTATCGCTGCCATATTGAATTGTGCCATTGCTCCCATCTTGGATTTCGTCATTGCCGCCATATTAGATTATATAATCACTGTCATATTGGATTACGTCATCACCATGCCTTGGATTATGTCTCACCACGCCTTGGATTATGTCTCACCATGCCTTGGATTATGTCATCGTCACCATATAGGATCAAACTGTGATATTTTATCAGCTATAATCCAGCACCTAGTATTTATAATAAGATCTTAAATTTGAAATAATTCAAGTGAGCCATATTGATTGCCATGAATTTATTTGCCTATATGTACTGGAGATCACCACATTTAATTTTTCAAATTGCCACAATGGAATTTACACTAATTTGATTAATAGATTTTTATATTATTTAGTTTTGTACTTGTTCACTAATTTATCAACTTTGTTTCTATCTTTGTTTCCAACTTCTACCACTAGTAAATGGGTGTCTCGCTCTCATCGTCAATATATTTGTGTTAAAATACCTCTCGGCAGCGAGAAAGACAAGACTCGACAACCATTATACCTCACGACAGTAACAATTTTCGTATGTTTAAAATTCTGTATGATCTGTGATTATGTGTACTGACTTTATGCTGTAAGGGTACGTTTATTTATCCTCATTAAATAATTTCATATTTGTGAAAATTGTAGAATCAGAAGGCGTGTTACAATAAGCTGCATCAAATTTTATCTAAGCTTGGGAACAGCAACAGTACTATGGTAAATTTGCGCAAGCAGGTATACAGCATGTCCGTGAATTGTAACTCCACATAGACCATGAACGGTTGACGTGAGCGGGGGTCGTGATTAAGTGTTGTTTGCCCGGTGCGCCAGCCCGTTAAGAGGGAACGGGCACTCATGAGAGCAGAGACTCTAGATTTCAAGGCCACGTGGCCGACGGCCGTGGCGTTGCAGAACACTCCCCACTCTACGTCGCTATGTTAATTATGCAGGGGAATCTTATGGCATTCCCCACGCCCGTAGCACTAAAGTAGAAAAATACACACATACACACACTATAGGTCTAGTACTGGAAGGCGGGTTGAAGGGTCCCGTGCCCTTATGGCCGTGAAGCGGCAAGTAATAAATACGCACCTGTAACTGGAAAAACGTATTTATTTGTAAAGCACCATGCTCCAATCATACAACACTGGTGGCGCAAATGGCGGACCCGGCCCTAAGCCCGACTGGTGGGCGATGCTGTTACGTGAAAATTCACTACACGAGTGAAAAAGATAATTTAAGTAATGCCCCTGGGCGACGAGTTGCAGGGGTGAACATTACACCTCCGGGCCAGCAAAGTTAAAAGAAAATGTTTCAGACGAAAAGAATGACTATTGGTACGCTACTGACTATGCAAAGTTGTGAAGGGCCCGGAGTCACTAACACGTCGACCGTCCCGGTCCACTGCGTAATGCCAACTGGCGAGTCCTTCCCGCGTCCATGACGTCGTGCCATCAAAGCGCGGGAAGCACTCGCCGAAAAACACAAAATCACTCAATTAAACAGGGGCAAAGGCCCAAAACACTCATAATAGCACAGCTTGAGAGTTAGAGTCCCAAATTTGTATAACAGGATAGTTTATGGAGAGTTTACGTAATTTATAGTTACGTGAAATTTTGAACCATACAACATTTAAAAACGTAGACACTGCATTTGGACGTTATTTGTATTAAGGTTAAATACGAAAAAGTTGAGAGGGGGCACATTACGCATGAAACACATTTACCCCTGGCCTTTCTATATTATTGCCTGTTAAATGGCATAACTCCTCTTGGCGGGAAAAGCACGGGAGGGCTTTTACACAGTGTTCAACTTTGACGTTAAATTATGTCGCTTCTCATCAAGGGGGCATATTCCTACCATTTGCTGGCAGTTCTATGGGACCGACGCACACGCTGGTGTCACCTGGCATCGCGGGGGCGGCGTCTGGACGCCGCTACCTCGTGTGCCCACGTGGCCGGGTGCGTTCCCATATGCCGTGGCTGTACGGGCGCTCGGCCCGTTCCGTAATTGTGGCTTGATGCGCACGACGGGCTCGGAGAGAGGGAGTTGCGGAACGACCCGCGTCACGGTACACAAGTGCAAATCAACATTGTCACCAACAAATGTCGAAAATTAAAAAATAAAATGAAATAATCACTACTACTTGCCAATCAATCTGCAGTGCGATGCCGAGTGAGAAGATATTTGTTTTGTTGGTGGAAGACGTTGAAGCATTTAAATACATAATTTGACTCTCCAGGAAGTGTATACCTCCACCACCGCTCTTTCATCTTGGGTGGGACTGAAATACATTCTCACTCCATTAACCTGCAGTAAGTTAACTTTGCATTCAACATTGGGCTCATCCATTGGACAATTTTAGCACGTGGACGAAGTAAATAGTGATGGCGAACAGGAGGATTTGAGATTATGTGAGCTATATGCGGAGATAAGACTGTTCAGGAAGGAAATGGCAACAGAGATCCACAACGTTAGCATTTTGTGTAATGCTAACTGCAGTCTCATCCTAGAAGAAGTGTGTAGGCTGCGAGAAAAATGCTGCAGATGCATGGCAGTTTACTGCAAAACAAGCGTGTTTTCATTATTGTGAACATAACGCAAATGCCAGTGTAAATACGTATGTGTTGATAAAATAGTTTTCAGAATACTTTAACCCTGGGTGTGTTGAGATACTAATAATTTCATTACCATCTAGTATAATAGTAAGTATATAAATATGTTTTTCATTTTATTGTTTAAACATCTGCTATAGTTTGTGGTTGTATTGATCGGCACTTGTGTACTGTTGATGGCCTATGTTGAGGTACGTACAAGCAAACTGGTATATTGTTCAAGGTCACGTTGCAAACCTGTCTGCACTACTATAGAATAGAACTTTCGTTGGTTTCATGCACGAATAAATCTTTGGGCCATTTTTGTAACATGACTTCTGATATCATAATTTATAAAAATAAATCATTATTTCAAGATGATAAAAAAGCATATCATATAAGCATACAGTCATTACACACAATTACAGATAATTCAAAATAAAAAAATAATATAAATGGTTACTGTGATGATGTATTATTGTTGTAAAGACTAGTCTATCTCGCTACTTAGAGGTAATTTTACACAACAGTTTTACTGACCAAGTCAGTAAACGAATGCCAGGTATACAACTAAATATTGTAATAATCGATTGATTGAAAGAGTGCAACAACCTTGGTAGCAATTTTGAAAACATAGCGAGTTCCAGGATTTATGCATAGGTAAGTAAAATAATGGTATTCAATATGGAGAAATTAAATTATTTCAAAATAACCGATTTAATCAAACTCCAAAATGGTGGATTATTTTTGATCCAATATGGCAGACTGATCTAATATGGCGGATTGATATCAACATGGATATCAACGACAAAATTGATGATAATCCAAGATGGAGGTGATGACATAATCCAATATGGCTTACGACGTTCGTTTTGTTTTTATTTATTATTAAATTTCTTTTTTTAACTATTTCTGCGGGTGTTTGGTCGTCTATTGTTGCTGTGTGCAAGTTCTGGATACTATGATACTAGATAATGAAACAGTTGCAAGTCTTTTTGTCCGGGTAGCATGTCGTCGCTGTCCTCTCAGGGCGGATCGATACTGATGTAGATTTGTCTGTATGGCTCTTAAGGAATACAGTCGCGCGCACAGAGACCCCGACAACTAATTAGAATATTAAATGCCTCGCAATCACTGTCTCTCTCCAATTACTAACCTAAGGTGTCTCGGCTGTCGGCTCGACATACTTCGTGACTCGGCTAACTCTTAATGGCGTCCCGACGCCCAAAACAACGACGATAATGGTGCCTCGGCCCACAATAACCCCGCGTCTTAACGTCTAACTGTGGCACTCTGCCCTACCGTCACTGCGACTCGCCAACGATCCTCTCGCTTGACAACGTTCGTCCCGAGCCGACGCCGGTTCGCTTTTCTCCATCTGATTTGCGTCAAAAACCCCCGTCACTTGGCCAGCAAGTTCCGGTTCGTTTTGGTCTAATCAGGAGTCAGATTACACCAGATGGCCCCGCCTCTCGAGGTCAACAATTCCGGCCAGAACCGTATTTATTAAACCATTTGTTAATTTCTCGTCGCTATTTACATTCAGTTACATAAAATGGTTCCTTTACTTGTTCACATTTATGATTTCTTAATTACTACATATCTACAACACAGTAACAACTAGCAAAGCCATTGGCTGGACCCCTCTCCTCATGACCAGCTAGGGAGGTGGTTCGAGCGGGGGTGGGATGAGGCCCCAAGACTCTCTGCACCTGCTTCTGCTGTCTCGTCTTCACAAAGACAAAATATATACAATTCCTTATTTTTAACACATGACTTGGTGCAGTAATGATATTTTAATGAGAACTATAGCAGTGTGATCCTGATACATTGACAAAGAGAATGAATGGTTGCAAGACATAGTTATTATTGCACATTAATTTATTATGGTTGACACTGATAACTATTGAATATACTAAATAGGGGTGGCGACAATAAGGGCCTGTCACAGGCTGCAATGACATAATATTGGTGGAGATGGCATAATAACAAATGGTGGTAATAAATAATCCAAGATAGCAGCTGCAAATTCCTGACTCTTTACCCAGAACCTGTTGTTTCAGACTCCTCTATTTCCTACTAATCGAGAAACTATACACATCTCCAATATGGGGGTCTAACAGTTCTTTAGGGGGCAAAACTTATACATTTTATAGTTTTGTAACTCGCTAACTTTTAGAGTTTTCGAAGTTATGTAAGAGCAATGAATAAAACTGTCAGTATTTTATTTCACATTTTGTGGAATAAAACATCTTGTGTATATATTGCCCACTGAAATTCTCAAAATTTAAAACACTCAAAAACGTCACAAAACTTTTCATTTATATTTTGTACAATGTAGAATATGGCCGTTTCTGTTTCACAAGTAGATTGCTAACAATAACAATCTTCATGCAGGTCTGGGATACAACAAAGTGAAATCTCTGGTGCCACCTAGCGTCGATGTCGCCTGCCACAACAGCGCTGGGAGCAGCACTATCTCTGGTCCTGCAGAAGACATAAATATATTTGTGGAAGAATTGAAGTCACAGGGCATTTTCGCCAGAGAAGTCAACGTGTCAAACATAGCATATCACAGCAGATACATTAAACCTGCCGCTCCTAAACTTCTAGCGTACTTGAAGAAGGTGAGGTTTCTTTTAGAAACATATCGCAAAAGGCATACATATAGAAAACTGAATTTGGGTTTAAATATTAATGTTGTGCAATGTAATGTTTAAGCACTTACAAATAAAATACAAACTACACTTTGTCACAAATGATACAGATTAATCAGTATATGTAAATGTGGAGTTATAGCCTATTATTTATAATTATAACTGTCTATAGAATTTATTATGAATTATTTGATAAGCAATAGGCAGTTATTAAATTAGGATATTTAGCTATGTGTATTATTTATATAAAGTATAACAGGAAAGAACTGTCGTAATAAGTTAGTTAAAATTGCATCATGTTTTGCATTGTCTTTGTAAAGTTATTTTATTATAATATTATTTTGCAGTTTGAAGCAAATAAATTAGTTTTTCACGCTGGCTGTAAGCGATGAAGCAGAAAAGGAAGTACTGAATGCTGTCCACCAAGATAAAAACTCTCTTAACGGGAAAGAGGGCTGGACGCCCGGCTAGGAATATGTCTTTGAAATGTCAGAACGTAAAAGAGCTGTAGCCTTGTCCTGAAGACGGACACGAAAATGAGAGGACTTGTCCGACCCCTATAGTGAATGTATTATTAACTAAATGTATATAATTTCTATGCAGTTGTTTTTTTGGATAATCGTTCTGAATATATTTAAGTGTGTACAAAAGACAGAAGCACAAGTACTCACGTTTTAGTACTTGACAGATACACACAAAAATAGGACGACACATAATCGCGGAAGCGCGTACCGCGACGTTTCGCGGTTTAGAGCAGCTTCTTCGGGCGATGAGACATGGCTAACTGCGGTGTGGCTACCGATGTACCGATGCCGACAGCCTTGCCCCCAGAGCCAATCACATATGTTCAACTCGCAGTGATGTTAACAAACAGTGCCAACAAATAGCCAAAGCTTTCACAGACAGATTCTTCCCTGAACCCCTGGTCCAAAAACCAATCCAACGAGCCACCTCCAATACCAGTAAGACTACCAAAGCCAAAAATACAGAAATCTCCCTGGTGGCACCATATCATAAAGGCCTAGGCAAACTCCGACCCATTCTTAACTCAGGCTACAAAATCTTGTCTTCCTCACCACAAACCCAAAACTTCTTTCCAAACCACCCAGGTTTGTTTTCAGACGACCACCCAACATCCACAACAAATTAGTACGTCCGAAACTCCCACCTTCTACAGCTACCAACACTACTACCAATCTAAAATGTCCTTGCAATAGCTCACGTTGTGGCACTTGTGCCATCCATCAGCCTTCTGCGTCATTCAAAAGCAAGCAAACCAATCACATTTACCCCATCCAAGGCAGTTACAATTTTGCGACCAATAACTTGATCTACCAGCTACAGTGTTCACACTGTGATGGTGAATATATTGGCCTCACCACTAACACTCTGAGACAGAGAATGAATGGCCACAGAGCAGACACCAGACAAACCACAGCACAGGATAAACCAGTTGCTGCCCATGCAGCTCATCATAACAAGTACTTTGACTCTTATTACAGCACTAGAGTGGTGAGGGCCCTTCCACCTACAAGCAGTAGCTCTGAACTCAGACGATGGGAACTAGTTCATCAGTATATCACCAAATCCTGCTTCATATCAGTTCAACCATTGGCCGCTAGGTGCATCAACATCGGTACATCGGCAGCCACACCAGAGTCAGCCATGTCTCTTCGCCCGAGGAAGCTGCTCCATGCAGCGAAAAGTCGCAAAACGCGCTTCCGCGATTATGTGTCGTCCCGTTTGTGTGTGTATCTGTCAAGTATTAAAACATGAGTACTTGTGCTTCTGTCTTTTGTACATACCGATAGCCTAGCGGCCTCTTCCTCTGTTTTACATTACTGAATTTATTTAAATTAGGTGTTAAACTCTGATATTTCGAAGTAAAAATAGGCCCACTGATTTTAATCGTGGATAATAGAATGTTAAGGTTTGTCAGGCACCCAGGGGTGGGTTTTAAGGACCAGCATCACCGTGACGTCGAATTAGGTGCTGGTGCATGTTACATTATTGTAGCGATCACGAACACATAGACAGGTAAGCAGAAAGACGTAACTATTAACTTAGCCAAATAAGTAGTCTACACTCGGTAGGCTGTCAACAAAGTTGTGTGCAAGCATACAGAGTCACTGATACTGTGCAGGTCGCCCTGCACTAGTATAGGTCATTTGTAATAAAGTGAGCACTAATGATTTAACCTTTTGAAAAATATCACTAGCCATTACTGCAGATAAGTCTACATGAGCAATTGTTATATTATTGTTTGTATGGTTCGTAGCGAATCATAGCATGTAGTTCAATGCATTTTCTTATTAAATACTTCATTAGGGAAGGAAGATCAAATGCAAACGACCTCTTTGTATTTAATATACATTAAAATGTTTATTTATGATCTTATTGACATACCTACTAAATATCTAATTTGATTTAATTAGCGCCAGCACAAAGTGACGCAATCAAGTGCTGAACATCAATATTGTCGTTGAAACATGCCGCTAGAACTCTGCGCCACAGAGGTAGTACAAAATTACATGGACAGATGGCATCAGAGTAAGGTTTTTGCCGCTTCCAGTCGCTTTGCATGGAAGCAGTTGAGTAATTGATATTTAATGTGTTTATCTGTCGTGAAATAAATATGGATTTATGACAAACACATTCAAAAGAATTAAAATAGAGAAGTGAATATTTATGATTAGTATTGATAAATGATGTGAAGTAATTAATAATCTGTAAATTGTAATGTTCTATGGTCGACAGCCTAATTATCTGCAGATAGAAACAGCATTTTTTTGTATACACACATTAAGAAAATACGTTATTTATTGTTTATGTCAAGTGCGTCTTCGTCGTTCATTACAGTAAGCTGAACGGAACTTGAATTTTTTAATAGCATGTGTCATGCCATGTGTTTTTAGTGGCGGTTTTGAGTTAAATGTTTGAATATACTATGCACGCATTTACGAGATTCATAACTGCAATAGTGCGTGTTGTGTCTATTAGAGACTATGCAGAGAAACCAATGTAATAAGACGTTAATTCACAGGTATTTGAAACTACGATTACTATTGAGTATCGCATATATTCAGCACTCATGCATTTAATTTGTTGATATTATAGATAACATGTATTAGAGCAGTATAATGTAAATATAAACATTGTACAAGCCTATGTATATAAAAGCACGTGGCGATGTTTATGTTTGTGTGCAGCGGAAATATATTAACTGGCTGAAAATATAATTTAATTAGGGCGCTTTTGAGTGTTTACTTTATTCCGAATCACCTATATACATAACAATCTTAATGACTGGAAGTTGCATTCCTGGAACTATTTCCTGGGAGCTCTTAAGAGGCTTTATCAGGTGATTCAGGCGCATGTATGCAACCCGCATTAACCACATATAAATCAAGGTCAATTTTACGTTCGCTATAGCAATAAGAGTATTACACATATCTACATTATCTTCACGTTTTATGAGACAGAGTCGTTCCATATTTTCGCTGCATTTGTCGAAGTCAAGTACAAGGAATGGTTGCTATAAATTTTACGAAATGTTTTTTAGTATCACGTTGCAAATGTAACCGTTTGTTATGTTTAAATTTGCAGAATGCAGCTCTATTAAGATCGGCTGTGTCTTTGATAAAGCACGAAATTAATGTTGATATGTGTAATACTCTTATTGCTATAGAGAACGTAAAATTAGCCTTGATTTATATGGAATTAAAGTAGGTTGCATAAATGCGCCTGAAACTCTGATGGGCCCGAGTTTCTTGGCTTTCGAGAGAATTATTTTTAAAACTCCACACGAGAATCAATATCGTAAAATTGCTTCGTAACTTTTGCAAATTGGTTTTACTATGCAATGCAATTTTTCGAGACAAACTGTATACTGAGTATAGCAAATTTATCAATTAAAAGGAAATGTCGTTAATTAACTAATTAGCAACTATTTTGCAGTCTTCTGACTCGTCAAAATTAGAGCATGCAGTTTAAATAAGTCATAACAAAATTACAACGAGATTTTTATGTTTTAAAAAATAATTGACATTAAATGCGAAGAAACTCGGGCCCATGCCCTTAAGAAGGCGGGGTACATAATTCAACGCTGAAAGCCTTGATCTCTAACTGTAGGTTTCTTGAAGCCAATTTGCGAAAATTAAACAATAGTAATCCTAGACAACAGTTTTAGCCAACATTTTAAACAAAACTGTTTCCAATGTTACGAACTTCTGAGGCACAATCTCTGACGCTGGAACCTCGTGCATTTAACTGCGGCACAAGAAATCACGCGTAACGAATTCGTAATTCTGGATAAATATTTACTCATAAAGTTTGCAAATACCATTACCTAGGATTGTCATTGAGTATTTTATGCATATTGGTTTCGAAAAAAGCATAGAAATCAATTTATGTTTTAACCATTTATTGATTTACCAACCACTCTTAATTTGTGCTACTTGCGCCGCTCCTTTTCTTGCCCTTCCCTAGTGATTTTTTGGCTATTGTATTGTTTGAGTAACTCTCCCCTTCTTCTGGGCCCCTCAAAGTTGTACCACCCTTCCCTTTTCTTTCCACACCTTACCTCCTTAGCACTCGGCGACCTGCAGGCTCGAGGCGAGCTAGCCATTCACATCTGGTCGGCCGGCGGTGGCGGTACGTCCCTAGCTCGTGGTTGGTCTCGTTTTGTCTTAACTTTGAATGTTTAACTTTATTCGAAGTTTGGAAGGTTTAAGTACAAGTATTTGCTCCTGAAGGGTTTAATTAACTGTAATGTATTCCCGTCGTGAGGGTTGTTTGCCCGTAGGTATTTTTCCTGGCTCTTTCACATATCCCATTTCTTTGTCAGGCAACAGGTTCCATTCATGATATGGTTTGTGTTTGTACTTGTTTGTTATTAACTGGGTTAGCTTGTTATGGAAATTTATGTAGGCCCACGAGGTTTGTTTTTAATAATACACTTGTTTATTTTAAATTGGTTTGTGTTTGGATTTTTAAGCATACCTAACCTCTTTGTATTGTTGGTTATTTCCATTGGTCGTTTTGGTATATTTCTTAATTTAATCAAAGTGCCAGTACAATACATTGGTTTGAGGTAAAGGCAGTATTAGTATTTTTATACTGGTTTCAAAGGTGAGAAATCACGGTTGCACAACTACTCCAGAGAAATGAAGCACTTCCCGCAGGGCAGTACTTAGAATTTGAAAGACATTGAAATGTATCTGGGACAGACAAACCAGCGTTGCAGTTTTCTAAGGAGCTTCAAAATCAATGACAGTGTTTTTAGTTGGATCAGATGATTGAGTGACATAATAACCCAATAGATAGTCGATGTTAACAGTATAAATATAAATGTATTTGTACTACAACACGCGATACAGGTTGCTAAAAATAATTATAAATACCAACTGCCTATTTATTACTAGCTGATTGTATTACTCGATATCTACTTACGCTAATGGTTTTTATTGTTTAAATTCGACATATTCATCCGCTGATGATTGGTTTGAAAATGTACAAATACAGTAGTATAACAATAATATTGCTGTAGGTATATTACATGTAATTAAATTAAGAGTCGTAGCTACAAAAAATATAAAAATGAGTAATGTATAACTTGTATTGCTAAATTTTTATTGGTAATATAATAACGTTACATAGTACAATGCATTAAATTTCTAACAAGTATTAGTAAAAACCAAGACATGTTTAACGATGGTGATTACTGAACTATTTTATAAATGTACGCCATTGCAAATGTTTGTTACCGAATAGCAGCAAATCCCACAGTAATTGTTTGTGTGGTTTTTGGTACTCGGTTGCATTATTATTCACACCCTAACATCATATGTTCAATAGTTCAATATTTTTAATACAAATGAAAACTAAATACTACGGCAAAGTTTATTTAGCAAGTGGTGAAAGTTAAATCAACATAAGATATAAAACTTTACTAATAAGATATAGTTACATTTAAATCTAAATCACCAATGTGATGTATATGTATGTATATATACACATACATATATTGACGTGGAACAGCCACGCCCTCTGTCAATGCTACTAGTCCGTCGTGCGCACCATGCCGTCCACCGACGGAACACACATCCAGCGCAAGTAGCCGTTCCGCATAATGGAACGCACCCACACACGCCGCCACCTGGGCAGCGGCGTCCAGGGGGGCGATTAAATATCGCTTTTGAGAGGTGCAGCGAAAAATTTGCACTTGCGCTGCGTTGCTTTGGTATTAAGTATACAAATACGCAGGTGCAAGTGGTCACGTGATGGCGCAAAGTGCCTGAAAATATGCAACTAGCAAATGGCTCGACGCAAGTATATCTGCGCCCTTCGCGCATGCGCATTGGACAATTTTCGGGTGTGTGAAAGTGAATTACGATAAAAGTTGGATATCTTTATCTGTATCCAGTGTTCTATGAACTTTAATTATTTACGTTTTCGTCTACACATTTCAGCTTTTAATAGTTACGAAGTACAGTAGAAGTACGAAACTGAAATGTTTTTTACTAAGGAAGCAATTAAAATTGGGCAACGAATTATCCTTTCCCCAGAATGTATTTTGGGGGTATTTTTACGTGGCACGCGACGAGAAAATAGAGTTGGTTTGTGACGAGGTTATTTGTAACCTTAAAAACTTTGCTGAAAACTTTTATGCAAATGATAATGCAAATAAATAGCGAACATGTTTTGCAAGTAACTGTTTGGCTAATTGCTTAGAACAGTGACATTACCTCTCTATTTTACTTGCTTGGCTGGGGTGTTTCAACATCACATCTTTCTTGCCGACTTGTTTCCACATACGTGCTTTATATTTAAGAGTGATTCTGTTGGGATTCTCTTTATTTCATGAAACGGGAGGGCTACCATTTTAGTTTTAAGTCTTTT
>PNEQ01122211.1:0-20606 GCA_003012365.1 Medauroidea extradentata
TTCTTTATGTTAACTGGTTTTCAAGTTTTGTATGAAGTAAAAATACGCAAATTTTGACTTTGAAGTGCCATTACGGGAAAACTAGATGAGCAAATTTTTTTCCGTTAGAGGTATATGTACTCTCAAGTAATGTGTACAAAACTAACACTATTTCATACAAATATAAAATTATGTTTTTTCCCCACTTGAACAACCTTAAGGGCGCCGCCTACCCGCGCGTGAGAGACTCAAAATCGACGGAGACATAAGGGCGACCTCAACGAGCCAAGCGCTGAACTAGCATGCAAGCTTCCCGTCGAACGGTTTTTACTATGGGACACTAAGCGGTGACCATATCATGTTATTGGTGGAAAGTCTGCAACTAAGTTCAGTGTAGGTCGCAATCTAAGTTTCATATACATCCGGGTAATGCGTTTTGAAGCACGGAAGTCTGAAAAGGCCGTTTTTAGCCATGTTTGAAGGCTTATAAACAGTGTTTTTAATGAGCGTGGCGTCTTAACAATGAGGTTACGACCTTGTCTGAAGTTTGTTTTCCTTTCGTACGTAGGCACAATGGACACCCACGGAATATTTTCGTAAACAAACCTGTTTACGAACACGCTGCAACGCATTTGAAGCGATGGGTGGGCGGCCGCCTTAAGCGCTGACCAAAATCTCTCACTCACTCAAATAAGACTCGTCGCCGTTATTCCTAGTTGTAATGATGTGTTTCACACTTTCGCGGGAAGTATTTCATGATACTCTACGTGGTTAGTTATAAAACTAACCATTAGAGAAATCGAAAAAGGTTTAGAAGCCTCGCCTGATGCTCATTGCATGTCACGAACGTATTGATTATTTGCAAAGAGTGTTCATCGCGTGCTGTTTTCTGGGGCATAGCGGTAAAAAACGATTTCCGTCAGTGATGTTGAAACGAGCCTGCAACGAGGTCGAGCAGTTTGAACCTGCCAACACACTATTAACGCTTTATTTTACAGACAAGAAGTAAATCTTTAAGATCCGACAGTTTTTCAATATCCGGTTGTTACAAATAACTGTTTCATCGATATGAGGATCATCTTTCCTGGAATTTCGCAGGTAGCCTAGACGTTTATAAAATGTAACCAACATAAAAAAATGTGATTTTTAAGTAATGTTCTGGATAAACACTGGGAAAGAAGATGCAACTCTGCAAATAAAAGTGTTTCTTTTAATATCAACGTTATGGCAAGGAACGTACAGCAAAATATGTTTGCTATAGCACGTTTAGTTATTGTGATGATTGCCAGCGCACATGTAAAATATAGTAACGAAATAACTCTGAACTTTGAAATAGTAAATCAAAAGTACGATGACGAGTTAGTACTAACTTCAGTGAAAATGATTTCCAAATACGTCAAACCTGGCTTCGATTTTGTATTATCCGTGGGCGACCAACGCACGACGATGACCGATCACTTGCTTAGAAAAGTGAATGAAAACTTTTTCAATGCAGTCGTTAATTTAAATCTCGTGTGCGGCAACTGTTCTCAAAACGAAGAAACATTTTCGTCATTTTCAAGGCATGTTCGCTCAGATAAGGCTTATATTGTGATCGCTGCAGGCAACTCCAGAAAAGGTTACTTCATGCGAGAACTAGAAAAGTTATCCGAAACGAATTTTTGGGATAACAAATTGCCTTTTATATTTATTTCGGAAAGAATTTTCAGTGTAGAATATCCTGTGATGAACATACTAAAGAACATATGGAATGGTTACGAAATACTAAATTCCGTTTTAATATACAGATGCTACATGAATACGCCTAAAGGAGGCAATGTCACGGATGTAAGAGTGATGTCAATGAACCCGTTTAAAAATAGTGGGGAAGTGAAGCACATCTGTGAAAACAGTATAGTCGTATCTTCTCACCTTGATAAGTTAAATATGTATGGATTTCCAATATTTGTGAAATTAAATCCGCTGGAACCTTACGGGTACGCAGATAATTCAAATGGGAAAGTTACATACAACGGGTTAGATTCGTTTGTGTTGTCCGTGATAGGAGACCGATTGAATGCCTCTGTTATTGTCAACAGCTATGATATCTCTGGCTACAGCACGTCTGTGTGGGCAATTCCCAACAGAAAGCAAGACGAGCCTGACTACTACGGCAGTCTTTTTATTGTGACCAGACATCTGTTGAAACGCTCGACGTACCCAGTTCATACAGAGCAACTTACCATAGTCGTACCAAAAGCATTGCAGTTGCCTAAGTTCATGAATCTCATTTTGCCATTCTTTCCCGAAACATGGATGACGTATTTTCTTTACTGCATTTTCTTAATCTGCGCTTGGGAAATCATGACCACATTTTCGGTGGAAACACGAGCCAAAATACCCGGTACTTTAGAAATACTGCGAATTATTATATTGGGAACATACCATCACTCATACAAAAGCCTGTCTTTTAGAATTTTGTGTGTTTCGGTGTCGATATACAGCATTATTTTGAACAGTTCCTACAGTGGTATGCTCACAAGTGTACTAACCAAGCCTTCGTATTACTCAGAAATAAATACACTGGAAGAATTTGCGAAGAGTGGATTGTTAGCGGCAGCGGCAATAAAACAAGATGACTTCAATCCAGACAATGACTTTGCTCTGAGTGGCGATCCCCTCATCGATGCGGTAGTGGAAAAATTTGCTTTCGTTGACAGTAACGATGATGGTTACTATGACGCTGTCAACTACAGGAACGTAGGTATGGTGACCGGAAGTGTACAAGCCAGATATTTTGTGAACCGGAAGGAGTACAACAAAGGTGGGCAACCGTTACTTCATATTACGAACCTAAATATTTTTAACATGAACTTGGTGTACAGATCACGTCATAACTTCCCGCACATCAACCGCGTCGACGCCCTGATTTCAAAGATGAAAGAAGCTGGTTTTAAAGACAAGCTAATAAATAATGTGATTGAGAACACTTTCCTGGAATTGATGAAGATGAAGCAAGATCCTGATGTCATTCCCTTGTCGCTGGAGCACGTACAGACTTGCTTTTACGTATTGGCTGTCGGCTGCTTGGCAGCCATATCAAGTTTCCCTCTAGAGATTATTTACTGCCGATACTTCAATGTGTCCAGAATAATGGTAGCTAGGCATCGTAATCATCGTAGGCACATGGCAAATTAAATTGCGATGAAGTGTTTTTTGTACTAGAAACAGTCTTTTCGTTTGCGTGGAGCCTTGTTGAAGTATTGGTCAATAAATTACTGTTTGGGACTAATTCATTACAATACCATACACAGTAAAAACACTTTCGTTGCCACAGCTAAATGTTTGTTTACGTATGAGTAAAGTTAAAACACTTTCGTTGCCACGTTTGTTTACGTATTAGTTAGGTTAATTCCACTACAGGTTAGAAAGAAAATACGTTTTCTTATTGGAGAGCTTGGCACAGGGAAAATTTCTGCCACTAGTTTCACTTCAATCGGTAGTGTAGCAGATAAATAAGAAACGGTAGTAAAATGATATTTTAATAAACTTGGAAATGGCAGAATCATTTAATTGAATTTTTAAGTGAAAAAACAGCTTTCGTGTTTTAAATTATTAACTTAATGTAACTTAAAAATTAGGAAAGCTCTGTGATTGCTCAGTTTGGTACACTACCGATACCAGCGCTCAAGTGGCAGAAATTTTCCCTGTGACAAACTTATAACATTGATCTTTCTAGCATGTAGTTGAATTAACCTTAGTATGAGCCACTGTAAAGTTAATTTTTGATTAAACATTACAGTTATGGTAGCAAAATTTTTGTTACATTTAAGATAATTTATTTGAAATCCTTGTGGTAACAATAATTGTGGTATTTTTAACACAAGCTGTAGGTTGAAAAAAATTATCTTTGCTATGAAATAAACTTTATTTTAAAAGAAAACTTTTTATTAAAGACAAAATGTAACACAAAACATTCGTTTTCCACACTTTATTTGCTGTAAGGCTATATTTCTTCACTTCAAACCAAATACATTTGCGGCAAAGTTAATCTGCTGTGGGTCATATTTAAACAAAACTTTTTTGTAGCAACGAAAGTGTTATTACTGTGTAATAATCATTGTACTATGTACTTTATCTGTATTTCTAAATCTTTTCCCAGTCAGGTACTACAAGAAAAATTGCATACAACTTTAATAAAATGATAAAATATTCCAAACGCCTGAGAAAATTATTGGAGTGGAATTAATATTAAATAGTAGTATGTTCCATGTGAAACAAAATTAATTCGGCGACCTAGACTACAATTTGTTACCAAAATTTTTATGCTTCACAAACAATTTTTTTGTACTATGTAAGAAACAAACGTTTTAATGGCACTACAAATATGCGTTGTGAAATTTGCAACATACTGTTTACAAATACATTAAAACCGAAACATTACCGTATTTCTATAATTTCTTCTCAATGTAAGAATATTAATTTATAGTCTACAAAACAACTTTTATGGACTCGAAATTTCAGTTTCATTTTTTTTTTTTTTTTGTAATTGTACAAAAAATTTACTTTCCACACGCATAATAAATTAAGCCGGCCACAAGTTACATCACTTCTGACCAGGCCATCTTGTGATTACGCAACTTAAAAATTCCCCGCACTTTAACTACCTCGAAGTTGGCAACAAGATGAACTGGCTCTTTATGTTGACATAACCAGGCAACAGGAGAAAATTTAAGCTAAGACAGAGACGGGTAATTTTTTCAAGTGATTTACGTTTTACAAAAATAATAATGCATTCATAACTGACAAGTAGTTAAGTTTAAAGTTAATAGATGTATCGACCTTTCTAAACCGGTATACTGTGGATAACCCCGAATTCTGGGGGCTCAATAACGCATAACTTTATATTAGGTACATTTATGTGCCATTTCCCCTCCCCCCCACAAACTTTGAGGATATTGCATGGTTTTGTGACATAGCATCAATGGTTGCTTTATAAAAGTACCTGAGCATTGGAAAAATAATATAAGTATTATTTGAATAAATATCGTATGAGAAGAGTGCCGGAGGCCACGACATCGCACCCGGAACTACAGACTCACTACTGCTTGCCTCGGAGAATAACATGAAGTGAGGCCCTACAATGAATGGAATGAGACGAAGGAAGCGGGAGGTCACCGAGAAAACCCGCCGACCAGCACACGTGCGAAAATCTGGACTCCGACCCCGCCGGGAATCGAACCCGGATCGTTGCTACGCGAGGCGAGTTATCAGTCGCCTCAGAATGTGTTACCATGGGTTCGGATCCACTCTTTACTCGACAGTCGTATTGCATGCAGGATACGATGCCCTGTCCCTCGATATCCTCGTATCCTGCATGCTATATATATATATATATATATATATATATATATATATATATATATATATATATATATATATATGACTTAAATATCTGGCGAAAATAAAATAAAATAAAATAAAGGATTATGCTTAAGTATTTATGATGTCTGAAAAATAACGTGTAAAACCCAAGTTGATATCGATATATGACGTGTAAGTTGAAATACGCACGTAAAAATATAATTACAAAACCGAATACACTATTAGTTCCACGTGTAAAGTTGTTGGGACATTATTAAATTTACGGAACAAAAAAAACATTGGATGAAGTAATTTAATAGTTAAATATACAGCAGCTACAAAATATACCAAAAGTACTCAGAATCATTTTAAACTGTTGTATTTATAAATAACACTATAAAAGTGAGGTTATTTTACATCACGAATTATTGCACATTAGTATCTTAAGAAGATAAAATCACACAATTTTAAGTATTACTAAAAATCAACGTTTTACTATTTACGGGCTCTGAATTCGGTAATCAGTATTTCCGTTATTTTTCTAGAATATTCTGATATTTTTCGTTTAGCAGTTAAGTTGTCAGCTAGAAGTTGTACAGTAGAAGCATCGTATGCCACAATTTAACTAGACTATTATACTGTATGTTCTAAATGTTAAATAGACGTAAAGATTTACAAACATTTGGCTCGTGTACATGTTTCATAAATAAATATGTTAGAAAATGACACCAATAATTTAATAACGTTACAGAGTTATGACATAAAATGGCAATACATTTATTAGTAAAATATTGGCGTTATTATTGAAGTTATCTAATTGAAATAATTTAGACATGTAATATGTATACAGTAGTTCATACATACATACTGTAACAGACAACGGAATTATAGATTAAAACACTTACAAGGAACTAATTGTAAAAAAGAAAGCCATACCAGAAGTCTGATATAGCAAAATTATTTTTATCGTTAAATATAATAGACTAATTAACTTTCAAGTTTGATTTTATGCGACAAAAGTAATTTTGGACCAATTCTTAAGAAAACTAATTTTCAGCGCTTCATTATTTATTGGCAATGTCATTAAGTTTCATTTACATCCAAGTTTTGGAGATATAAGCCTTTGCCTCCCACCCAAACCTTTAAACTTAGGGGGAGGGACAAACCTTTAGAAACCCTTCCAAACTTAGATAGAGACAATCCTTTGAGTATAGCCTCCAACCTAAGAGAGGGACAAGCATTTCGGTTCCCCTTGAAACATAGGGTAGGATTAATCTTTGTGCGCACCCTCCAAAACTAGGGAGGGACAAGCCATTAGATGCCCCCTCCAAACACAGTGAGAGATAAATCTTTAGGTTTACCCTCCTTAACTAAGGCCGGACAAGTTAAGGTGTCCCTTCCAAACATAGGGAGGGATATCTATTTAGGTGCACTCTCCAAATATAGGGAGGAAAAATATTTTAGGCGCCCCCTCTAAAAAACACGTAGAGAAATAAACCCTTAGGTACACTCTCCAAAACTAGGGAGGGTCAGGCCTTAGGTGTCTAAAAATAGCGAGAGATAATGATTTAGGCGCCCTCTCCAAACTTAGATAGGGATAAATCTTTAGGTACTCCCTCCAAAACTAGGGAGAAACAAGCATTTAGCTACCCCCACCAAACACAAAGAGAGATAAATCTTTAGGTGCCCCCTCTTGGCGTAGGGAGGGATTAATCATTGTGTACACCCTCCAAAACTAGGAAGGGATAATTCTTTAGGTGTCCCTAATGACAACATTCACGTACTTCTCCCAAACTCTCATATTCAGGAGTACCCAGGTTCGATTTCCATCTACAACCGTCCTGATTCCTGTTTTTTCACGATTTCCTTAAACATATCCATGCAAAAACTTGGACGGTTCCTTAACAAAAGCCATGGCCAAGTCCTCTCCCATTTCCTGTCAGCGTGCCAAATTGTGTATCACAGTCACTAATACCTTGCTGTCGTCGTGCCGTGGAAGTCTACTTACAAAACCTTCCTCCAAACTTAAAGTAGCGAGTCCCTGATAAACTTAATGTTGGGGATATCAAAGCTTGAATAGCAGAATGTTTAAAATACAATATCTGATCTGTAATAGAGAAGATATTTTGAATCAGAAATATACTACAATAATCGTACATTCTCTCTTTCGGGCACTATTTTCTAAATTTGGAAGGAGACAGCGTATGCCTTACCTCTCCCAGTTGTTATACAACTGGAGTTAAATGTTTATTCGTCTCTGACGTACAAAACATAACATAACCTTGCAAATTTACCCGATCTAACATTCTGGTTGTCTTGGCTTCTGGGCTGGAGCCACGCCGTGTTGGTATCTTGATGCCCATGTTGGTATCTTGATACCCGTGTTGGTGTCTTGATACGTCGTGTAGGTACAAGATACCAACGACGCATCTCCAGCTCAAAAGCCAAGACAACCAGCCTGACCACGGACGCAAAGCCTCCGATCATCTGTTACTAGCATCATCTAACCTTGTTTTTCCGAACATAACCTGCAATAACCTGGTTTCAATACATTCTTGGATGTTTGAGTTGTCTGCGAAACTATTTGAAATAAGATAAGTTATTTAGGTTTTTTGGCTTTGGTTTTGTTGGTTCTTTTTATTTGTTTTTTAGTTATAGTACTTAAATTAAATATCCTGCATTAGATTTTATGGAAAGAGTTTTTGGGTTTAAGTTTTTGACTAGCTTAGTCAGATTTGAATTTTTGCTTTTGAACTTTTGGGTATGAGATATTGGGTAAGAGTTATTGGTAAGGATTGTTTTTTTAGTTTTTTGGGCGAACGCCCTAGCTGCTGCGCCAGTCGTGACGTTCTGGAAATGTTGGTCATGTGATGTAAATTTCACCTGTGTAATACGTGTCTGTAAACCCGTAGTGCGGTCTGCTAATACGACTATAATGTGTATTCGTGTGTTCAGTCATCAAAGAATATATCAAATGTGGAACTTCACTGTGCATAGTTTATTACCTTCACTGCAACATTGTCTTATATACTGGAAATACTTTTGCAACACACACGATTTATTTATACTACCGAACATACTCTCGTTAATTTTACAATTTTTTCAAGAGTAACTGGATTTTTAAAACCATAGTTCCCATATATATTTATTTATTTATATACGTCCAAAAATTGATAAACTGTAACAAGGTGCCGATGTGTATTTCGTTTACCATCGAACATACATGTTAATACAATCAATTACAATCATTCTTGTACATCTTAAAATAATTTTAACAGAATATCTTATGCAGATCCACTCAGATGACTACATGCACGACCCCAAAGAATCGCTGAGATAAACGACTGACTAAAAAATAAGTTAATATATTTTCGTGTCGTACTTATCACTACTTTTGTTTGTTTGTTTTTTTACAAACTGAAATTTTTTACACACGATATATCTCAAATATTTGGAACTGGTATTTGAACTGTCCCTGTTGCATTAGTGGAATAAAACAGTACGTCTCGACCAAGATATGTGTGCTTTTAAGATTCTGTGAATTAGTACTTCGTTAGTGAGACTTACTATAGCCATCAAAGATCCGAGACCCAAGACGTAAAAACATGCCTGGACGTGTTCCAACGACAAGGGGATGACGTCAGAGCCTCTCTTCATCGTCATCAGTTCGAGAGCAGAATTCTCGAGCACGTCGTTTATCAGCTTGTCCTTCAGGCCAGATTCGGCCAGCTTCGAAGTTATGGCGTCTATGCGAGCGATGTGAGGGAATTCGCTGCGAGTCCTATATCCAAAGTTCATGGAGAAAACATTGAGGTCCATAATATGGATAGATGGCCGCCCGCCTTCGTTGTACTCTTTCCTGCTCTTTAAATATCGTCCTTGCAGAGCGCCGGTGACTATACACAGCCTCCTGGTATCGATAACTTCTCGAAGTCCGATCTGATAACTGTCCAGGAAAACAAGATTTTCTATCAACGTAACCACCAGTGGATCATCGGAGGTCATTCCAAAAGTCTCTGCTTCGTATCTGTCTTTCTCCAGCTTCACCGCGAACTTAAAATGGTCCCTTACTAAATCATCCAGCGTGCTTATTTCTGTGTAATACGATGGCTTCGTTAACACACTTGTAAGCATACCACTGTAAGAACTGTTTAATAAAGTGTTATATATCAACACCGAGAGACAGAATATTCTGAACGACAGACTTCTGTGCGCATACTCATACGTCCCTAGTATAATGACACGAAATATTTCTAATGCGCTTATTTTTCTGATGTTAGCTTCCAACGAACTTGTCGTCAAGCATTTCCAAGCGCATACTATAAAGATACAGTAAACAAGGTATGCCGTCCATGTTGTGTATTGAAAGGGAAGTATGAGATTCATGAACTTAGGCAATTGTAAGGCTTTCGGTACGAGAATTGTAATCATTTCCATATGTACTGGGTAAGTTGTGGAGTTTAAGTGATACCTGGAAACCATGTCGAGGTAACAATAAAAGTCATGCTCGTCTGATTTCTTCTTGGGCATTACCCACAGTGACGTATTGTATCTTGTGAGATTATAACCGTTTACAATAGTAGTGTTATTCAAGCGTTCTTCTAATGTTGACAGCACAAAGCCATCTATACCTGTGTACGATACTGGTCCGCCATCTGTGGAACCATAAGGTTGCAGTGAATTCATTTTCACAGAAATAGGGTACGCGTACATATCGATTTTATCGAAACGAGTAGGGACAGCTGGATTCTTTTGGTCCAGGAATTTCAGTTCCCCGTTGATTTTATATGGATTGAACATCACACACTTTATCGCTGAGGAAGTGTTTTCCTTGTTGCTGAAGTCTCGATATATACAGTAAGAACAAAATTTAATGACTCATATTCCACCCAACATTCTTTCACTGTGTTTTTTACGATTTCATTCGTTTGCAAAATTCTTTCGGAGATAAAAACGAACGGCAACTTGTTGTACCAGAAAATGGTTTTGAATAAGTTTTTTATAGCTAGCGAGAAGAAGTCTTCCCTGGCGGTATTGTCACCAGCAACAATAACGTAAACCTTATCTGCGCGATAAGTATTGGAATCTGTTTGAAAGTCTACTACACTTTGGGAAATGTTGCCGCTCAAAGGTTTCAAAACTATGGTTGTGTGAAAACCAATTTCGTTCAGTTCTAGAAGTAAACGATTGGCCAATCGCACATTGGATGCATCATCTAAAGTCAAAACTATATCGTCCTTAGTTTTTAAATATTTTAGCGTCACAGTCAGTGATGTTAACAGTAGTTCATCAACATATTTCTGATCGGTAATACCTTCATGCAGTAACTTCTGGGGAACATTTGTGAAGTCATGTGAATCGATGAAAGCCACAAAAATAAAAAAATGCGTCGAGTAACATGTTTACTTTTCCGTACCTGGCTGGAACACTAATTAAAATGTTTGATGAGAGCAACTATATCCACGGCAACAAATATGTTTCTCAACAATTGTGCAGTTATAAAAATAAACTCATATTTTTGCTTTGTTTTTTTCCTTACAAGACTCACCCTATCTTGTTGAATAGTTCAACACATGTTAAATTCTTAAAAAAAATAAAAAAATAAAAAAAATAAAAAAAAAAATGCTGACTCTCAATGAATGAAGAAATGTGCGACCTGATTTAAGCAATGGTAAAATGCTGTGCCAGTTCAACGGATTAAATTACATTCAACACGAATTGAGCACATTTGAAGTGCTGCACTAGCTCAAGATGTTAAATACAGTTCAACCTGGTTTGTACAATTTTAAAGCATTGCACTGGCTCGGCAGACGAAAAACCTTCCATCACGGGTTGATCATGTTAGGAATTACTTCACTGATCCGACAGTTGAACTATAGTTCAACACGTTTTCAAAAATTTATATATAATTCTGATACACTAATCGAGTAGGCGAAACATCATTTAACACTTTTCGAATCCTCCTAAAATACTGCGCAGTTTCAATATACAAATGAAAAGCCATTTAACACTATTTGAACACTTCCATAGTGGTTCAGCATGTCAAATGTCGTTTGAAATACAGGATGAGCACAAAAGAAGTATGCAATTTCAAAAAATCTTAACAACTGAACGGTAGAACATAATATTGTAATAGAGAATTTCTGGATGTTTTGTTCCACATTTTACAGTGACTCGATATGTGCTCCTCTCGGTTTGACGCAAAGTTGTTGTGCCATTTAGTTTTTGTGGTATTTTTAAATTGTATACTTCTTTTGTGCTCACCCTGTATTTTATAGTACTGTATTATTGCATTTTTAGACTGCCGGATCTGGAAAAAAAAAAAAAAAAAACCGGACTCGAAAAAACACAGCTATAGAAACAAGCGTTAGACTTTGAAGTATGCACCACAAATAAAATAATGTGGTTACCGCTTAAAGTCTCAGAGGAAAAAGGATAATAGTAAAGCAATGCACGCCAGCTGAGTGGCTTGCGCGGAGAGGCGATAATACATTACATACGTCAGTCAATGGCAACCTTACTGTTCCTGCCTCACACACACAAACGCAGCCGAACTAAGGGGGCCCCTTAAGGGCTCTGCCTACCTCAGAGCTCCGGCGGCAGCAAGGATAGGGCGTTACAGGTTAAATTATATTCCTAAACATCTCAGTCACTTTCAAACCTACATATATGCCACCAGTGACTTGTTTGTTCAGTACGATACGGCCCACGCTGCTACGGAATCTTTCAGCAAGTTATATCAATACCCTGAAAACTATGAGCAAATACGTTTTTTATGTCAATTAAACACTCGAAACCACGTACTCATAAAATTATTTTCACATTTTCGTTTACGTAGCAGTATTCTCCTCTTCTCAATGCAGAAAATGGTTTCCATCCGAAAGCGATATCTCACAGGGTGACTGAGCTACACGGAATTTAGTTTAACATGTAAAACCCTATCCTTGCTCCCGCCGCGCCCCGAGGTAGGCAGGAGCCTTAAGATCGTGCTCCTCAGCGCGGGTTAGAGATGACCTGAGGTGTGTATGGAGCAGGGCGGGATTAATTGGAGATCTCTGAGAAAACACGCCGACCGACAACGTACGGCACGAATCCCACACTTGAAAATTCAGGTCGACCCTGCTGGGAATCTAACCTGGATTGCCTTGGTGTTAGGCGAGAACTCTGTCCACTAGACTGGACTGGATATTTTGTAGAATATTTGAACAAAACTGGGAAACGGTGGACCATAAAAAATTCTTTTAAAATACGAAATGGCAGAGGCAAACGTTTATTAGGCCTATGTCTTTTCTTTTTGAAAACATTTGTGCTTATACATATCCTATACACATATATTCATTATTCAAAATGGCGGCCGCTTTGTCTTCATTTATTTCTGCTTGATAGATGTTTAAGAGTAAACGTTTCTATCTGGATTGTACACTCTAGTCCACCTAGAAGGCCGGACTGGATTTTTTCGTTCTGCCACTTCTTTAGTTCACACACATGAACCCGGACTGAAATATTACTTTTAAGGCTATTCAAGTGCTTATTAAAATCGTCACATTATCAATACCAGTTATAATCGTTTTATGCGACAAATACACGTCTAACTTAAAAAATCAAAGCACTACAGAGCGCGTATAGTCAGTCTATAAAGAACCGCGCTGAAATATTATAACCTATCGTCCAAGGGCCGTGATAAAGCAGGGCCCTCACAATGTACGAGATGCCAGAGATTTGGCCATGCAGCGGCAGGCCTACATATTTTACCTCAGTTAAGTACTGATTGCAGATATATCAAACCATCCACACCTCACGATTCATTGACAACATAGTTCGCATAAGATACATTTTTTCTCTGCAGCACGTGTGTTTTCTAAGCAACAGAAACATTAAAATTTAGGCCAGTGATAAATTTATGTTTTATTATTGATGAGAAAGGTGTTCATAATGAACCCAATTTATTTTTAAAAGCAACACAACTGGAAAAACTTGACTGCAAACTAATTAAAATATAAATGAAAATAAAAAACGGGGAGGGTAGCTCAAAGTGTTGTCCAATAAATTAAAAGTAAAAAAATAAAAAATAAAAAATAAAACAAGCAGTTTTAAAAAAAGTTAACTAAAATAAAAAAATTAATTTAAGTTACATATGCCATATATGTATATAGCAGGTATATTCTACGTTCAGTACATCCCCTCTCTTGGTAACTCATAATCGCTATAATATGGGATTATTATTGCTGATTGGCACCGTACATCCATGTGATACAATCACTGGCGGTGGCGCAATGCGGACCCGAACCTGAGTCCATCTGGTTGGCGACGCTGATAATAAAAAGCCATGTGGGAGTAAAATAGATATAATGCATTTAAGCACCTGGGCGCGCACGAGTGGCATGGGTTAGGGGTATCTCCCGGCACAGCTAAGTTAAGTGAAAATGTTTCGATGAAATTTTATGCTAATGATACACTAATGGTTGAACAAAGAAGTGATGGTGCCAGGAGCGATACAGAGTCGACCGCATCTACATGCCGCTAACCGCTAACCAACTAGCCTTTCGCGCCGACCGGACAGCGAGCCTACCGGTGGCAGGAAAAACTCGTCGATTACTTAAAACACACTAAATACATTACACAAAGGCAAAAACATTCTAATTTGAGGAAACTTCCAGTTTAAAGTCCCAAAGGCTTTTGTGGGAATGTTTGTATTGGTTTTCACGTATTTTGAAATTTTATTGGAATTCATTAATCATAGTAAAAAAAAGGAACAAAGGTAACTACGAGCCAATATGTGGCGGGACAAACACAGAAATATTTTCACTACATTTAAGAATTTGCTATGTCTTAGAATTGGAATTTTAACTGTAAGAAAATTGTGCAAGTCAGGTGGGCTGCTAGGGCGAGTCCATCTTCGCCGGGCGGTGCAGGGTTATATCCACCGTTAATTGAGGTTAGCCAAGACAATTACGGCCGAGGCTAAGTCTGATCCTAAACAAGGTTACCTCTAGCTATCGTTTAAAACCAGCAACTGACACCATTACTCCCGTCGCACTGTTTCACCTTCAAGTAGCCGAACATGTGCTGCTAACTTGTGGTGCATTTTTGGAACTTGTAAACAATGTGGCACTTTCCTACCAATGGATAGGTGTTTCAACGGATTTCACAACACATGGACACTGTCCAGGAATCGGGGACGGCGTCTTAATGCTGCTGCTTCTTGATGCCATGTGGTCGGGCGTGTTCCCAAATGTGTGGGCGGTACTGGCTTCCCTACCGTTCCGAATCGGTGGCATGGCTCACACGACTGGCTGCTCTGGAAGGGGATGCGAAACAGTCCACGTCAGAACAGATCAAAGAAATGCTCACTGATGAAGTAACCTGCAAAATGTAGATATAACTCCCAGATAACACTCGTGCCTAATAAAGATGGTACTCTACATTTCTGCATCGATTTGCGATATGTGAACCTCGCGACATAAAACATGGCACCTCAATGCACCAGCATGAAGAACGTCCTCTCCACCATCGGCTACATGTAAGTATTTTCCTTCCTGGACTTGCGGAGAGGTTACTATCAAGTTCCGGTGCGGCTGAACGACCAGGAGAAAATCTCGTTCACAGCCCCCGACAGCAACCAATATCAGTTCTGTGCAATGCTGTTCGACTGAAGGGAGCCTCCACCACTTTCCACGCAATGAAGGTGCAGGTGCTGAGCGGACCAGTGGGAGATTTTATGACAGCATACTTAGACGACGTACTGATATGGTTGAACATCTGCGAGGAGTATCTCATCCACTTGTTACTCGTCCTGGAACGAGTGGCCATTAACGGGCTGACTTGTGCGGTGCCGAAATGCCCCATTGGCAAGATCAATATTGAGTTTGTCGGCCATATGGTCAGTGAGGAGGGGATAGAATTTAACTCCGAACAACTGCATCTAGTGGAAGAGAGCCAGCCGTCAGAAAAACGTAAACAAATATGTTAATTTTTCGGACTTATAAATTGGCAACACGAGCACATCCAAGATTTCGCCACCATATCAGCACCACTTACTGCTGTGTTGTCGCCATATAAACGGTACCACTGGACCACGGAAGCCGGCCAAGCATTCAAAATCATCAAGTCCATGTTCGCCTAGTGCGAAACCCTGGCACACTATGACTGTCAACGCCCACTGTACCTTCAGACCGACACCAGTCAGGACTGGATAGGGGTGCACTGTACCAGTACGGTGACTAGGGAGAAAGAAACATGATTAACTTTTCTAACGCTAACTTCGGACCCAGGGAAAGGCGGTACCACGTAAACGAGCAAGAATGTTTAATAGTCATCTGGGTCATAAAGCGCTACCACACGTATCTGGAATATCAACGATTCATTTTGCTCACCGACAACCAATGCCTAGTGAGGTTTCTTCAGTCCATCCAGGAGTCATGCAGCAAGCTCGCGAGATGGTCAATGGTACTACAGTGATATGCCTTCGATGTAGAATCAGTAGTAGCAGGAAATGTCTATCAGCTGGCTGATGCACTGTCGCATGCTCCATGTGCTGTACATGACGAGACCGAGTACATTCCTCTGCCTGGGCCACCCTCAGAGGGTGCGCAGCTGTACCAGCTGACCACGGAACCGACAGAGACAAACACCAACTTCGTCTACGAGAGGGTTGTGAATTCCCAGCATGAATGCACCATTTGTCAAGAGAAGAGGGACGAGTGCGAAAAGAGGATGGTGAGCCACCGGCGAGTGGTTGACGGCTGTGTTGAGACACGTACCCACATGTGAGACGGGCTATGGAGACAGTTTGTACCTCCGTGCGAGTGAGACCACCTGCTCCGATACACCCATGACTAACAGTATGCCAGACATCCAGGGTGGTGTCACACACTCCTCAGACTGGTCAAAGGTGACCCGTGCAGAGAAGTGTTACATCTGGCACTGCGAGACTGCAACAAATTTAAGTAAAGTAAAGCTGATGGTGAACAACAGCTGCACCTACCTAAATACCCATTTGAGACATTCGCTCTGGACCACGGTCATAGAAGAACAGGTCTGGACACTCGCCTATCTGACAATGTATTTTGCTTGACCCCCTTGTTGTTTGGCTGTAGTTCGTCAAGTTGCCGAGAATGTCGTACTTTTTGGCGCTGTTTTCCGGGCGGTCGGACTCAAACTCCGTCCACTTTTTTCCATTGTTAAATTTGTAAAGTAAATAAAGATTGCTTAAGCCTTTTCTTAAATTTGTGAGTGAAGAAACTATTTCATAAATTGATAAAAAATACGTTTTGATAAATTGTTTATCTTAGCTGAAAGGAAGTGGGCGGGGTTTAGTCCGACCGCCGTAACATCAGTGCCAATAAAACACAATATTCTCGGTAACTTGGTGAACTACAGCCAAACAACAAGGGGGTCAAATACCCAGGCGAGTGTCCAGACCTGTTCTTCTACGGCCGTGCTCTGGACATTATGGGGCTCCGCTTGCAGAAACACAACAAGCAGCATCGAGTAGATCGAGTAAAACAAGGAACAAACAAGTCTCATCGTTGTGTCGTATGTTGTTTTTCTGTTCTAGTCTGATATATTTTGTGTTTTGTTTCGCCTCAATGTTGTGTCGTTTGTTGTCTTTCTGTTCGTGTCTGATATTAAATGTGCATTTTTTCGTCTCATCTTTGTGTCGCATGTTAACTTTTTTATTTTTTTTAATTATTATTTTAAGTTATTACCTGCTTTTTCTTTGTATTATTTGACCCGATTCAATTTTTTGGAATTTTATGTTGTGCATGTATCCTGTTGACTATAGCATACCTTTCTTATTTATGTTTTTCCATTGTCTTTAGTTTTCTTTGACAGTCATTTATTTCGCAATGGAATACGTCCAAGCCACTGTCGTAGAAGTACAGTGCCCTGAGTACAAACTCGTCCGGGATGGTGCGATATGTACCGAGTGCTAACGAAATACGTAGCGCAAATAGTGAGTACAAACCCTTCTGCAGAACATGTTTTGTTATGTTCCTGCGGTGCCGAGTGGTTAACGAATCTCTATGACGTCAATATTTAAGGAAGCTAATGTACACAATACTGGTGCTATTATTTAGCTATTGGGTGTTGAAAATGTACTACTATATTTTGTCTCTTGAAGATTTCCGTGGTAATAAAATACATAATTTTTTACATTTATAGCTTACTGATAGGTTAAAAAAAACATTGTAGTGTCGGCCACAGCAATTATTATTCCTCATAATGTTTCCCGTCTCATTACTACAGTCATTGATCTCATTGAGAATTTTGATTATAATAAGGAACATTGATTTACAAGTCTACAGATTTTTCGCAAACCAAATTTAGTGTTTGCGATGAAAGACAATACGAGCATATTATTTCATTATTTTATTAATTAAAGGCTATACTATAAACGACACTGACATTATAAAGTACAAGAAACGAATTTAAATACAGCCTTACAACTACCGTTACATTTGCAGTATGAATACATCTAGTGTCCTATTACAATAGAATACTATGTTTTTATTTTAAAGTCTGAAATATTGATCTTGTAAATCCCTGCGCCATCTGTTGACTACAAAAGTATCAACAGACTATACGTAGTTCCGTTGTCGGCCACTAGTGCCATTTGATACGTGAATGTTTGGATTTCGATTCCTCCTAGCCTCCATAACCTAAACTGATAATTTTACGCACTGATTTATGCCTGGATATTGTTAAAAGCATGGAGCAATGCTCTCAGTAATTTTTTTATTAATTTTGATTCAAACAACATAACTATTCCACAAAAGTCAAATCACATTATTTTATTAAGTAATTATTTTCTGCTAACGTATTTTTGTATCACCGGCCATTTTTCTCATGGAGGAAGCGGTGTCCATCATAATGCGACCTGCGTATGTGCTCAAGATTTGCATTCGCTATCGCTGCAATGTCATCAAACTCCGAAAATTGCAGTGCGGTAGCGAGCTTTCACACTCAACCCAGTTCCGAATGGGTTGAACACAGAGAAAATAGCTGCTCAACGAAACGAAACTTGCTATGTGTAATAATCGTAGTCAGGCCGCAGGTCTGGACATTCGCCAATCTGTCAATGTATTTTGCCTGATCCCCTTGTTGTTTGGCTGTAGTTCGTCAAATTACCGAGAATGTATGCGTGTTTGGCACTACTATCAGGGCAGTTGGGCACAAACTTCGCCCACTCTTTCCAATTTGATTGGGACGAGGGTGGAGGAGATGGTGCGTTATGAAAAGTACTGGCGTGCTCTAAGAGCGTTCCCGACTAGGCGCCAGCCGGTTAGCGGAGAACCAGCACTCAGGTGTTATGAGTGGAGTGGTCTCAGGGTCGTGTGGCCGATGGCCATCTTCAAAACTATCCTCGTCCTCCGCCGTTATACTTACGTTCGGGGAGTGTTGTGGCCCTCCCCACGCTCATATACCCACACAAACAAAGCACTGGACAGGGATTTTGGGCACCTGTACACCCATATGAAAACACGTGGTCGGGTTGTAGGGTCTCGTGCCCTTAAGCGCCGTGGAGCAGCGAAATCAATAAATAACACAAAAATATAGGCAAGGCGTTATTATTAACTCACATCGTTCTCCAGTACACAATGCAACGCTGGCAATGTTGGAAGTGGTCCCGGACCTAGCCCGTCCGGTAGGCGAAGCGCGGCAAAAATCCCACGTGGAGGGAATAGAGAAATTAAAGTATTATAAGCCCCTGGGTGCGAAACGAGTCTGCATAGGTGAGGGGTTAACCCGGGCACTGAAGTTACATTAGAATTAAGGTTCCAGAAAGTGAAAAATAACTATTGCTATGAAAATGATTTGACAAAAGAGATGTTGGTGCCCGGGCGACCGGAGCCGAACCGCCTCGACAGGCAGCCAGTAGTCAACTGAGGAAGCCTTGGCGGGATCAGGGCGATCACGCCGCTGAGCGCGCCAAAACTTCTAACACACAAAAATACATACAAACATACAAACAAAAGCACTTAAATATTACGTTAATAACAGAGAATTACTTTAATATGATTAAATGAAAAATCTAAAGAGCAATGTTATTATTAAAAGAGCAATTTAACAATTATAAGATTTAAAGAAATTACACGGCAGAGTTTGTCGGTTGGACAAGTCGATCTTGACGTTAGGTGCAGGGGTTTATTTACCTGAATTGGAGGTTTGACCCGACAAGTCTTTCCAGTGTGCTGATTTTAGGGAAACAAGGTTACCCCTGGCCTTTTACATTGCTTTATTACATGTACAAGTGTCCCCGTTGCCCTTACTTCCACTCAAAACCCGCACTGAGAGTTAGGGGTTCGCTGCGTGTTTGCTGCGTTTAGCATCAAAATGGCAAATTCCTAGCAATGGCTCGTGCTTATGGGATTTTTATTTACATCTGGACATTGTGTTTGACTGCGGGGGTGGCGTCGGGACGTCGTGGCCTCTTGTGACCACGCTGTCGGGTGCCTTTCCATATGCGCCCGCAGTACTGCTTGCAAGGTGTTTTCCCTTGGTGCGTGGTGTGCACGACGGGCTGTTCCGAGGGCACGCGGCTTGGTCTGCATCAAGTTGTTACATTATAATGTAAATAAAGATTGTTGAAGCCATAGTTGAGGATTGTGAGCGAAGAGAGTATTTCATAAATTGATAAAAATATACATTTTGGTAAAATGTGAGAGGGAAGTGGGCGGAGTTTGATCCCGACCACCCTGATAGTAGCGCCAAACACGCACACTTCTCGGTAACTTGACGAACTACAGCCAAATAACAAGGGGGTTAAGTTTCCAGGTGAGTGTTCAGACTTGTTCTTCCACGGCAGTGGTCCAAGTAACTATCCAGTCATGCAACCCTACTGCACAGTTCTTTCAAAGATTATAACCTTCCAATCTTAGTTATAAATGTGTACAAAAGTGTCGTCTAATAAATTAATAGTATTCGAACGAAAAAATTAGCATTGACTGTTCACAGTCATCATAAATTTACGAAAAATTGCTTAAAATGTATTTATTTACTACGTATTTATCATTCAAGGACATATAATGTGGCATGATGATCACTTTAAATACTATCAGTGGTTCGATTTATTTTATAATTTGATTTGGAACAACTTAAAATGAATTTTAAAAAATCGTTTATGCATTGCTAAACTCCAAGTCAAATAAAGGTATCCATTAAGTTGTAATTTTTGACTTTCCGTTAAGTCGCATAATATGCCCTATCATCGTCTAAATTGTAAAAAATAAATCGTAAAGAAAAGTAATAAGGTAAGTTGTACCCGGGGGGGGGGGGGGGGG
>PNEQ01122213.1:0-10706 GCA_003012365.1 Medauroidea extradentata
GTTAGGCCGATATACTCTGCATTGCAGTGAGTGCACTGTAGCTGGTAGATGAGGTTTTCAGTTGCACAGTTGTAGCTTCCTGGTATGGAGTAGGTTTGATTAGTCTGTCTGCTATTGAATGATGTGGAAGGTTGATGTATTGCACAGGAGCCGCAGCGTGGTTTATTACAAGGGTGAGAACCCCTGGGGGTGGTTCTATGATCCGATGTGGTAATGACTGGCAGTTTGGGGCGGACCAGTTTGTTACGGAGGTTGGGGGGACGTTTGAATACCAGCCTTGGTGGTTTAGTGAGCAAGTTTTGGGTGAGTGGTGAGGAGGTCAGGATTTTGTGCCCACAGTTCAGTAATGTTTTGAGTTTGTGCAGACCTTCGTGGTATGGGACAACCTGGGGGATTTCAGAATTGCCAAGCTTGGTTGAATCGTCACTAGTTGCGGAGAAATGTGTTCGTCCTATGTGTGTGTGTTTCTATCTGCAAGTACCATCCTGTGAGTACTTGTGCAAAACTCTTTCTGTTTTAATTGTAATAATTATATATGGAAATACATTTTGAGGATGACTTTATACACATTATGATATGAAATCCTTAAACATCATCATACATTGCTAAATCAAAAGTTATTTGCTGCTGATATATATTCTTTAAGAATTTTCTTAAAAGTAGTAAGATTCTTAATTTCTCTTACTGGTTCTGGTAACTTATTAAATTCAGTCAATCCTTTGTCAAAAATAGACCGTTTTGCCAAAGTAGTTCTCCGAAATTTAATGTGAAAGTTGTACTTATTTCTAGTGTCATAGGCATGTAGACCTTAATTTTTTATTAACTTTGACTGCAAATACTCAGGTAAAATGCCTTCTTTGAACTTAAAAACAAAAATTAGTGTATTGTATAAAAGTAACTGTTTAATACTCATCCAACCCAGTTCTGCAAACATGTCTTGAATTTTTACAATTTTAACTACTCCCTTTTCTATGGTTGATAATTTGAAAGCCAAGTTCGGTTGGTTGGATTTCCTTTGAAAATTAAACTAAATAACTTATCTTTGCCAAGTCTAGTTAAATTTTATTTTACTTCGTTCTCGTGTTTCATAAGACCCGTTAGCGATAGCAGCGCATATATATTTGCAGAATTTCTTCCAGTTTCAAACTCTTCCGTAAGAAAACACATTTTGTTTCTAACCTGCAGTAGAATTAACCTTATCATGTTGAAGATCGGGCGTTATTGATATTCACTTGTTTGGAAGCCATTTTCTGTTGGCCTTCGGTTCGTTAGCAGTAAATGCTAATTTCAATCAATGCTTCTTTCATCATTAACAAACTAAAATAAGTATATTCAGTATAGTATGTTTTTGTAACATCTTGCTCGTGTTTGATCAAAAACTATTATATTTTCTAGCAGTGCGCCAGCGGCAATATCATCAATTATAAGCGAACAATGGAATTAAAAAAAAAATTCGTTGACAAGAAGGCCATAGTCTACGAATGTACTTATACGGCCTTGGTCATAGATAGTTTACTCGGACATTGCTGTGTTTTTAAAGTGACCGGCAGTTACTAGATTATTCAGAAACTTCTCAGCATGCTGTAACAGGCATATAGCCTTTAAATGTAAAAAAATACATTGTAAATACTGTAAATTAAGTTAGAATAGTCGTAGAAAGTCAGTTGAAATTGCATTGTGATTAGGATTGTTTGTTTTATGTGACTCAATTGCAAAGATTTGTTTAATGTAATATAATGTGTAATTTAGTTTACTGGCGAGAGGCGCAGTATGACTAGAGGATTGTGACATTGTGTCATGGCAGATTGACTCTTAACACAGCAGGGGAGGGAAAGTTGCGAAAACAGGGGTGAAAGCGAGCGAACGAACTTGAGCCGACGAGGGACACGCGGCGTGGATGCTGAAAACTAGGGCACCTAGAGGCGTGGTTACACCCACCCACCTGCTGTGTAATTTAATATTAACTTTATAATTAGTCATCAGAATTTTGTAAAATTTTGTAAATAAGTTCAAAAGGATATCAATGTTAATGTGTGTAAATTTTAAAAAGATGCAATACATTGATACGGAGGAATGGCAGGGTTTGTTGTCGTCGTCACCCACTAGAGACGCGGTTGGCTGAAAGTTTAAATGGGGGCGGTCCTAGGAGAGTTCGCCATGTAGGCGCGAAGGGAAAGTTAGAGGGACTCGTGTGGCAGCTTCCACGAAGGGCGGACGTGTCGCGCGGAGCCACCGCGGGCGATTATAGTAAGCCGCGTATATAGAGGCTTCTGCGGGAACCTTCACGAAGAGTGGACGCGGGTCGATTCGCGGAAATTCGCGGGAAGACGCATATAAAACTAATTCTTGCCGCTACTGTCACTAAGAGGTCGTGGTTAAAAGCTTTAAAACGATATTCAGTATAGCATATCATCTCTCGTGGGACTGACGGAACAAGTTCATAGTTCCGAAGTATCTAAGGACATAAACGGACGGTGTTTTGAATCAGTAGTAATAGATCCCCACACAACATTAAGAGGGAGAGTATATAACAATGCGTAGGTTATGTCTGTTAAAGAATCACATTTAAGGGTCTTCAAGGGGGGGGGGGGAGGAATCGTAACTTTATATTTATATGAAATAGTGTTAGTTTTGTAGAAGACACTTGTGAGTGCAGTTTCCTCGTGCGAAACAATTGTATCTCGCATAGTTTTCTCGTAACGGTGCGTCAAAGTCATAATTTGCATGTTCTGCTGCCACGCAAATAGTGAAAACCAATTGACTTACGTAAGTGAAATAATTCACAGTGAAATAAAATGCCACGGGTTACGTAATAAAACGTTTTTAAAAAAAATCCCGTGAACTATTTTTGTATTAAAAAAAATTACTGGATTTTCAACGTTTTTTCTGTAGGCTACTTTTGCGATTTTTAAAAAAATTCAAAATATTGCATTATGGTCTTTTAAATACTTTATTGGATAGCTCATGGAATGTAATATCACAGTGAATTATTTAATTCAAGTAAGTCAGTTGGTCTTCACTATTTGCATGGCAGCAGAACAAGCAAATTTTGACTTTGACGCACCGTTATGAGAAAACTATGAAAGCTAAAATTGTTTTGTAAGAGTAAACTGTACTCACAAGTATCGTCTACAAATCTAACACTATTTCATAAAGATATAAAATTATGATTTTATTGCACTTGAACACCCTTAAAATAAAAATTTGCATGTTTTTAGTTAGCAGCAAAAACCTATGAACTTAAATACATTATAAAAGTTCACTCTAAGACTACATGTAACTGGCTACTGCGTGACATGTTTTAAAATCCGTTACAAATTATTTTTGTATTTTTAAAATTTTCTGAAATTTTTTAATTTTTTTGTCATTTTTATAGATTTTTTAAAATACAAACATATTTTTAAACTAATTTTAAAACGTGTCAAGGAAGTAACCCATGACATGCAGTTTAAGTGTCATTTCTTAATTTATTCATGTTCATCGGTTTTTGTGGCTTATTAGAACTAAAAACGTGCAAATTTTGACTTTGAAGTGCCATTATGGGAAAACTGGTCGAGCTATTTTTTTTTTTTTTTTTTTTTTTTTTCGTAAGATGGAAATGTGCTTCCAAGTAACTTCTACTACATAGGCGTAATTCGGGGGTGGCAAGTGTTGGCAGTTGCCACCTCTAAATTTTGTTGACAGAAAACATAAAATTATCTTTCTTAACTTAGGAATACAATTTTATTTGTGCATTTTCCATTACCCTGTTTTTATTTTAGCTAATGATATAAAATAATAAACACAAAAGTGTATACATAATTTTGATAAAAGTTGTTCGATTTCCACCGCCTTTTTTTTAAATGTTTTTTTACCAGGTAATCCTTGCCACCCCAATCAAATTGTTGACATTACGCCCACGCGTCTACAAAACTAACACTCTTTTATACAAATACAAAATTGAGGACTTAAGGTTAAGTAATCTCGTCGCTATTTGCACATAAATAACTCCGAGTATGCTGCAAAATTATCTGTTAGGCTATGTTTATAACTTATATGATTTTACTTATTTCGAAAAACGATATAATCTACCCAATTTTTCTTAGGGATGTAAAATTAGGTCGTTGTTTAGCATGTGCCGAGAATATATCTATTTGGAACCAGCATCGTCGTGTGACGTCACACTAATGGTGTCCATTACTTTCTGTAGTATGTTGCAACAGTCGGCAACAATGCCTGCGTGCAACAGACAGAAGTCACCCGGGCAACAGGTACGGAGCCTACGAGGCAAACTGCAAAAATTCCAGGTGTCAGAAAGTTTCCCCAGCTATAATATCTCAAGCAACGCGTCATCACGTGTGCGGTGGCTGTGACGTAGAACTTGAGGGAACTTCTTGCAAGGACTCGGGCTGAGGATGAAGGCGACGCGCAAAGATTCTTCGACGTCCCAAACACGCGAGCGCAGCTCACAAGGTACGCTAAAGGCAAAACTGTTGAACTTATAGACAAGAGTAAGGTTAATTCTGATACAGGTTAGAAAAAGAAAATGTGTTTTTGCTATGGGAGAGGTTGGCAAAGGAAAAATTCTTCTGTTAGTTTCGCTGCAACATTAACGGGTCTAAATATATACATGGCCGTAGTAAAAATTAATTTAACTAGACTCGGCCAAGAGAAAAGTCATTTTATTTTAAAGTGAAAAATCACCAAATTTTGTATTTTAGAGTATTAACATAATGTAATATAAATTTCATGAAAACGCTTTGATTGGTCAGGTTACACATCTTGCAGGTATCAGTGCTCAAGCGGCAGAAATTTTCCCCTTGTCAAGCTTTAAACATGCATTCCAACTTGTAGAATTAAACTTAATATGAGATTTTTATATTAAGAGGAGTCACTAGCAAGTCATTTTTTTTAATGAAATCAGAGCCCGTATACGCGTATCTTCGTAAACAAATTTTCTAGAAATATGGTATTTGTCCTCAAAAGATAAAAAGCTATTTTCAGTAGAAAAAGCCCGTTTCACTTTCAATGGACTTGCTTATTTTTATAATTTTTGTGTATATATATATATATATTTTTTTTTTTTAAACAGGACTCCGGCACTTAGTCTGCGACAGGTAAAGGAGAAAATAATACAATTGAATCTGTAGTCAAATTATTTGGCTTTCGATACATATAATAATTAGAGATGAATGCTGAATGCTGTAGTTTCTTGCAGCATACGTGATTGGGTAATGTACGTCTGACACAACGTAGTTGTCTTCAGACCAGCAACATTTACCAAATATTACAATACCGGGAATCTCATTGGCCCAGTCGAATAGGGTAACAGCTCCACATACAATGCACAAGCCAGTGATCTGACGGTTTGCTTAACGTACGTTAAAACCCAGCAAACAGTCAAGTTTTCCCACGATAAACCATCATCTGTAACAATAATATAATATACTTGCAGATATATTTGACGAGATGTTAGACTACAACGAGCTTGGAAGATCGCGTTCTCTTAGGCTGGCTCTTCCTTATTCACAACATGCAACATCGCCTTTATACACGAGGGTGCCAGGTGCATGAACTGTTGGAGTTAGGTAGGGTTCCCTTGTCTCATGATCATGCTTGCTCCAAAACCAGGTCAATGTCTAAAATTTTGCAAGCAACGCAGGGTCTCGAGACTTATCGGACGTTTTAAAACTCTACCCTGGTTACTTTGTGAACACGTCAACCTGAAAGTCAGCGCTGCCTACTCTTATATCGTGGTTTAATATAACAGCCTAAATAGTTCTGCTATAGATGGTTCACTTTAAAATGAGTACTGCCCAAACTTTCAATAATAAAAAAATCTATTTACTAGGGCTATAGAAGTAAAGTTTCGAGAATTATGAAATATATTCACTAGTTTTTTGTTACACGGAAGTTTTAATTTTTAAAATAGTAAAAATAGATACATAATGTCACAGAGAAAGTTGTAAGAAGTGCTCAGTACAGGGTGAGTCGGGAGGAAAGGTACGTGCTTTGAGGGGTGATAGTAATGGTGATTCTGATCAAAATGTTTCTAGTAAACATTTGCCCTTTTCTTAACCGTTTCAGAGAAACCGAATGAAAACAACAAGGTACGGGAAATGTGCAGGTGACGGTGAATCACGATACTGTTACCGTATGGTTTGTTTAAGTGTGTACATTTCCTCACAAAACATGTTCAAACACTCCACCACCAACTTCAATGCATTTTGCTGCTCAGATAGACAGCTGCTGTGTTGCTGATCTGACCTCATTAGTACATTGCTTTACTTGAGCACAAACATGGTAAATACGAGCGAGAAGTTCCTCTCGTGTGTCCACCCTGCACGTGTAGGCTTCGCTTTTAAGCCAACCCCACACACAGTAATCCAACGGGGTATTATCAGGTGACCTCGGTGGCCAAGCAATGACTCCATGGCGACCGATCTAACGTCCAGGATACGTTTCGTTGAGGTACTGTGTCACTGGCTGTACAGAATGTGCAGGAGCTTCGTCTTACACACAACATAAAATAACAGTAGCGTGATTTACCGTCACCTGCACTTATCCTGTTCCGTGTTCTTTTCGTTCGGTTTCTCTGAAATGGTTAAGAAAAGGGCAAATGTTTATTAGAAACATTTTGTTCAGAATCACCAGTACTATCACCCCTCAAAGCATGTACCTTTCCTCCCTACTCATACTGTATTCTGAACAGCCTATACAATATTTGAGTACAGACAGCCGTAACCTTCATATTTTAATTTTCAGACAATGTATAGTTTTATTTATTTTAAAATTCTGGAGATTATGCCTGAGTATTGTTCGGGTCACGCTTAATAGAAAATATATTTGTTACAGGGAAAAAACTGCAAGATAAAGTTTCATCGTATCTCTTGTCTCGTTAGTATATTTAAAGAACCAGAGGCTAAGGCCGGTATTCCTAAACAAAAAGTTAGGGTCTACATAAGCACTACCATCTCAGGCGCCAGAAAAGCAACGGCAGAGACCTTACTCGCTGAGCGTATTCCTAGACGTGTTTGCGCCGTGTCCCAAAATGGTGTCAGGAAGTCACGGCTTATTATCCGCCGGCCCGCGCGAGACTAGAAACAAATGAAGGATTATGAGCGCTGACGGTTTACCATGGCTATAACAAGAACACGTTAAACTTTGTACTTTTGAAACGTATTATTTAGCATTTGAATTTGTTTACAAAATAATTACAGTAACAAAGAGATAAAAATCACGGATTATACGGTCACAATTAAAATATTCAATAACTATTTCTTGTTAAAAGTTGAAACAGTAGGTACAGTAGCCACGCGATCGCAGTGTTTCCGTTCATATTTTTATGCTGATTATGACCTGAAGTGTTATATTAGCATATTATTCGGACACGTGGAATTATATTCAAAACAAAATTCCCAATCACTCTTAAAATATAATATATTATTACGCCGCAACTAAATACTAAAAACTAAGGTATTGTCACGGTAACAGTGGCACATAAATTAGGTCTCTCGCCGCCTCGAACGCACTAAACTGACAAGTTTTTTCTTTTGTCACAGGCTATTACTTGATCATACTTCAAGCAATGGCTCTATCATGTCATTGAACACATATCTCTAGCAAAGTGAAAGTCATGCTTCAGTCGAAACTTTGTTTGTATCCAGTAATTTCATTTTGAAACAGTCTCTAATAAACTGGGTGTCGACGATACGTAAAGCTCACTTACCTTACCATTTGTTTTTGAAATATATGAAATAAAAAAGTGTTTTTGACAATCTTCGAAGACTTCAGAATAACACTGATACAGCGCGCGAGCTGTTTTAAAATATGTTGCCTGTCAACTGTCAACGTCTGAAATGTGCTTTTATTTTACAATATATTGATAGTAAATATATAGCAGATGTTTAGTAGTTTCTAAAGAAACATGTTTTTTTTTGTGATGCAAAATGTTTACTAATTACGATTTTTTTGCATGATTAGGGCAATGTGGACAAATTAGAATGCCTATATTAATTACGTTTACACTGCGTAATTGTTATTTTATATGCATCAAAATAAGCGAAGATGCATTGTACATTTTAATTGAGTATAAATTGTTGTTATGAGCGTTAAAAATTATCCCGGGAAATTAATTGTTTAATTGTGTCATTTTAATATCTAAAAAACACAAAATAAGATATGTGCATCTGAACGTGACGACAAATTTTTATCGTTCTAGACACAATATTTCTTATGTTAATGTTAGCAAAAAAAGTAAAAAATTTCTCACAGAACGTAAAACATTCAAAAAGATAATTTTTATATATGTTTTGTATGTTATTTACAGCGAAAACAAATAGTTTGTACTGTTTACCAATAGTTGATTATAACATCGTAACGGTCGAATATCATGTAATTTTAATGTGTAGAAACAATAATTCCTAAAATTAATGTAATCTTACTACTAATAATAATATTCTGTGCAATATAAAAAAAAATTATTTAAATATTTGGATCAGCCAGAATTTGAACCATAATCATTTGCTTACTGACCGAGCGCCTTGCCCCTTGAGCCAACTGCGCTAGTATCGTTGTGGTGCAAAAGTTTTATACCTAAGCCTGCATTTAGCAAACTGTCTACAAAATATTAATTTTTTTATTTATTAATAGTTTTAAGTTTTTGAAAAGCTTGTAGCTTATCACTTAACATTCTCGCCATCGTAAAGTTTTATTTTAAGTACCATTTTCTTTTGTTTGCCGACTCTCGTATTGTTAAATATGATTTTTGGCAGGCAAGCGGTAACATACAGTTTACCAGTTTGTACAGGAATAATGTGCTACCCTCTCGGGACACAGAAGCGCAAGGGTTGTGTCGTATCTCGTAACCGTATTCCTAAACGTTCTGAAGGTATCGGATAAGTCACGGATTACTATTTGCCGTCCCGTGTGCGGTTATAAATATACGAAGGCGACGCTGGGCAGTGCTTTTTTTTATAGAACAAGTAGCAGTGACTTTCAATAGCTATTTAACAAAAATACGTTAATTTTTTACATTTAAAACGTAATGTATTGCATTTTAAATTGTTTCAAACTAGAAGAAATCATAAATTCAGTAATATAGATTTACATATGTGTTATATATCTTTTAAAATTTAAGTATTAATATATAGTACAGTAGACAAAGTTGATTAGACTTATATGTAATTAGTTCATTTTTCGTAATGGCGGTCATTTAAAACTTTTTTTTTTTCGTGAGATAAACAAAACTAATTTTTTGAAGAGAGACGTTGTTTACATTAGCCTAGCAAAATGCTGGTAATGTATCTTAAGTTTTCTTGATCACATGTGAATTCTACACTAACCACGCATCTGGAAATCACCAAACTCGGTACATATGTTTGATATTAACTTATTTTTAATATATCATTTTCAGTTTTTAACACAGGATGATTAAGAAAAATTTTTATTAGTACCGCGTGGAGAAATTTATGAAAAGATAAGTTGAAAATGTAATTTCAATGATTACGTGAAATGGGTAATAGTTTAAAATTTACTTAATATTTTTTCTTCTTTTGATAAAATAGGCTATTTGGTCTTTAATTGTTTCAGCACTTGTTATATTGCTTTACATTTTAAGAAATAACATTTTGTAGTTATTTTCTGGTTAATATTACTACCACTACAATTCACTTAACAGAAAATTTTAGGACATATTTTTGGGATATATTTCATAATCTATAGCCTCATTAAAATAAAGAAATTATCCCGCATAACTTACAAGGAAATTGTGTATTAAATGTAATTTGACGATTCAGCGTTAATAATACTGAACATACTCTATTTCCCAAGATTTCATGTCATCAATTAATTTATTTTCTCCTATAACATCTGCGCCGACTCTGTGAAAATGTAAAATTAAAAACTTAATTTTTCAAACTTTGGTTTCATTAGTTCAAATTGTTGTAGATTCACTATGTTAGAAGATAGAATCACATGAAGAAACAAAGGAATATTTTATAACGTTTACATCTACATGATCAATGAGAAATTTTTTGGTTTATTTGCACAAAATTAAGGAAAGTAGTCTTATTAGTTAAGCTTGTACTTTCTCGATATATGCACATATCATTCGTAGATTAGTGTACAAGTGTGTTTACTTTAAAAATAAAACTGTAATTTTTAAATGTGATCGCTTACCTTGAGATTCCCCTTACAAAATAAAAAAAAAACTATTAACTTAAGAGCAGCATTGGCACGTCTATTAAATATCCTATCGTCTCTATGCACGAGTCACAGAACCAGATAGCAGATTTTCTGTCGTACAAACGATTTTTTTAATTATACTTTTACGAATCTGTAATTTATTTTCATATATTTAACTAATTTTTTAATTACAATGGCACGAGAATGGAGATAATTTTACAAATTATTTATAACACGCTAGCTGTTTTGGAAACATCCCGTTACAGATTTACATTTTTTTTTTTTTTTTCGTAGGTGAATATATCGTGAACACATTTAATTATTTCTGAAACTTTTATTTAACATGACGTAACGCAGATTAAATACGAGTTGTTTAGGAAAAAATATATAAACGACATTCGTTTTATTTTAGTTGTAAAAATTTTATTTCGGAAATTAATTAAAAAAATATGGGAATGTTTGTAAATAAAAACTTAGTCAGAACTTCTGAATGTTAGTTAAACGTATCGTATCTTACAAAAATGTGTTTAAATCAACAGTAT
>PNEQ01122225.1:0-20087 GCA_003012365.1 Medauroidea extradentata
TTCTCTGTGCTATCATTACTAGAGCTTTTCCTGTTGGCTTACTCGGTAGTCACTCACTGGGTCAAGATTAGCTCTAACTCGAGAAGGATTACCCAAATACTCATGCTCTATATCTTAATATCCTTCTTGAGACTTATATTGCTCTGAAGCAATTACGCAACCAGTATAAACCCAATAGCCACAGAGAAAGAGCGTCAATGTACATGCCGGAGAGGAATTAAACTTTTGTAGGTCACTGATATTCATAGTTCTGTTCACGTATATTTTTATTCAATGCTTATTTTTATCCTCTCCGTTTACCCGTGTTTTTGATTTGTGCGTTTAACGCCAATATCTTTCAACGTTATCTCCACGACTGCGTGTTCGGGCCAGGAGACCACTGTCTCGGTACCGGCCGAATCCGGAAGTTTTTAGTCAACTAGCCCACAGCTAGCAACCACCTTTGTATTGTGCTAATGTAATTTTTAGGCCTACGTGCCGCGTAAGTTCAACAGTTTAAGCAAAATATCTATAAGAGTGCCGTGACGACGTATGTGTATTGCAAGTCTATCACCAAGTGTTTGTACTTCAGTATCAATAAATCAACATGCAACTAAGTAAGTGTATTGTGTACAGTCATTTCATTAGGAATTTAGGACCTGACCAAATTACTTTCCTAGGGCAAGGGGTCATGTGTGGACAGCCCGAATAGTCCACGTGGTGAGAGAGCGAATTTTCTCAGAGTGCTCCCAGAACCTGACCAACCCGCCAACATCACTGCAGGGAGGAGAGGCACGCCAGCCGAACAATACGCGACCCTCAATCATCATCACCACCGTCCTAGCTGGGCATAATGCTAGGTGGCACCCAGAGATCAACATAACCACAACCACGCCACTGCAATCATTTAATTCCACTTCACAGTTCTTCAAACCAACCCCCTCCGAGCTCCAGGCGCGGTGGCACAGGGTTTTAAAATTAGGGTTACTTGCTACTCAATCACTGAATATATGATAGGATTTGATTTTTATGCAGGCAAAACAGCAAAGAGAGAAGGATTTTTGGGAGAAAGTGTAGTTCAAGGATTAGTGTGAGGATTTGAAAATTTAGGATATTGTATTTTCTTTGATCGTTGTTTTACTAGTTTCAGTGTTGTGAAAAAACTTTTATTGAAAGGATTTTTCAGTTGCTGCACAATTCTGCAAACAAGAAAGTTCTTCCCTAAAGACTTAAATAAAAATTTCAGTTTAAAAGAATATGATTTTGTAACCACCAAAGATATGGGATTTGTAAAATGGAAAGATAGGGGAACAAAGTCAGTCTGTATTGTAAGTTCAATGGACAATCCATCTGAAACCTGCTCTATTTCGAGGAAAAGATGAAAAATATCAATTAGTTTGTCCTTTTGCTGTGGCAACATATAATAAATACATGGGAGGTGTTTATTTGTTTGATCAGTTAACATCATACTACAACATTCAGTGGAAATCAAGGCGCTAGTGAGTTAAAGTTTTTTATAACTTGATTGACGCTGCTGCTGTTGACTCGTACATATTCTATAAATTAGAGATGAAGAAACAAAAAAACCTGTTACTCATTTGATGTTTTGGAGTACACTTACAGATCAACTAATTGGAGCATTCTGCAGTAGAGCTATAAAATGAAAAAGGTTGTAGTGAAAGGGTGTAAAGGGTCTTCCGACCCATTCATGCTGGGAGTCAGTTGGGTTGGTGATGAGGCTTTAGCCTAGGATTAGGGAAGTTCCGGTAGGAAGAAGTATGCTCTCTCTTTCCTCCTGTGTCGGGTGAATCGCCGTCATTCTCCATTTAACAGTAGCTTGAGTGGCCATTGAGCAGATTGGACGGCAGTGGAGAGCGGGACTGGGCTCTCTGCCAGGAAGTGGGAAGATAAGGGAGGGAGGGTAGGGGAGTTGGCTTGACGGGATCGAGCAGACAGGGACTCACTCATTACTGTGGTGGCTCTGGTTAAGGTTGTATGTCACAAAACGTGAGTGCATTATGCGCTGTGGAAAAAAACGGCCTGGGTTGCTTGTCGACTTCAACTGTGTGGAGTGGCAGCAGAACGACTTCAGAGCGACGAATTCTCAGATTGAGAGTTCCTTGCTGAGGGCAGGAAAATCCCGGGCGTCGCAAATAAACGTTGCTTTCATGAGTTTGGAAAGCGAGTTCTCACCTAGGATTGACGAGGGAGAGGAAGACGCAAGGCATGTTACGATGAAACCCCTTTTAGACCGCCCCTTTTCAATTGGAGCTGTCATTCCTCTATAAAATTCTGGGATGAAGATTCTTATTAGACTGAGGTGTTAACTCGCTGTTTCGCTATATTATTAGCAACAGCGCGAAGATTCTAAAACTTCAGTCGTGTAAATTCGTGGTTTAAAGGAAAATTACAGAGTCGGTGGCCCTTCAAATTGGTGAGTTGTTGGTAGAATTAAGTGTATTGCGAAAGAGTGCTCAGGTTCTATTATATAATGGGTCAAGAAATAGTAATGCTGATTTTGATTGAGTTTAACTCATGAAAGTGAATTGTATCCGGAGGATTCTCAAGTTAGTTTATTTTGATGTGTGCCAAGGTCGAGTAAAATATTGGTTATTGTAGTAAAATATGTAAGAGAGTATTGAATGTGTATAAATTCTGTTTTTGTTCTGAATTCTTGTTTTCTCATTATGCAACCTAAATCGCAATACCTATAAGGATAGATTGTCGACGGAATAACTCCACTCAGAAGAGATTAGTATTTGAGAGTTGATAAATTGTGCCTAATTTAAGTGACGTTTGGTTCAGTAGTCACAAAGAAAAAATTCAATTTAAGTTCAACTGTAACAGTTCCTAATACAGAACATTTGCCAGTCAAAAATACATAAAGAAGATGTCTCAATTGTACCACGAGGAATAAACCTGTTAGAAGTAATTTGGTTTGCAAAATGTGTGACACTGCACTGTGCAAAGCTTCATGTTTTCAACAATTCCATGAAAACATGGGCAGAGCCACAGCTTCAAAATTGAATGAAATTTTTTCATTTTGTTTTGTCAACATGAAAAACAAAATAATTTCTGATAACCTTTTACTTTAGATTGAGAAATATTATTTTTAACCTGTGCTATTAAAAATAATATTGTTAACCAGAATGATCAAACATTGAAATTATCATATTAACCTACCGTACCTACGTAACGTACTGAAATAACATGTATAGAAACTTATGATATATGTTTTGTAAGTATTTTATATGTTTCTAATATCATTTTCAAAAATGTGCATGTACCCAACATTATATTATTTTTAAATATTTTTACTGCTATTCATGTCGTGGAATTTGTAAAATATTGTACTATCTACAAATATTTTATAAAATTTTTGTTGAAATTTTTGCTATTTCCTTTTGAAAAAAATGTAACGAAACTATTTTATAAACAATAAATCAAAACATAAATAATTTTTTTTAAATTTCATTTAGTTCGATACATTGATATAAATTATAATAAATATTATGGCATATGTTACCATGGTATTTTAACTGATGTGGTTACCTGGACCAACCACAAATCAGTACATTATTTGTATTCACGTCGCTGATAATAATGTATTGTGGTTACCTGAGATGACCACTCTAAAAAACTATTTTCCAAAGACTACATAGTGTATATTCTCTTCAAACTTCAGAAGTATGTATAAAAACATCAATGGATGTTTTCTAAAATAATCGCTAATAAAAACATAAAAAAAATGTGTGTTCATTTCGAGTAAAACAATCTCAGGTAACCACAAAATCTTAATTTTCAATTACCATCTACCTGTTAAAGGGTTAAGCAGTGTCTCGTGTTTCACAAAACCTCTCGCACACCAACTTTGCCCTCCTGAAACAAAAAAAAAAACTATTAGGAATATTGCAGAAAAATCTGTTATGTCTTTTAACTTTCGTGAGGGCTACACAAATGTTCATTTTCATTGAAATTTGTGACAGTGGGTGACATGGCCTGGGTGAATTGACATTGAATAACCCATCCCAATCAGTCATTGCTATTTTCCCCACATAGAAGAATCCCTTTGAACTTATGAATTATAAATAATTTTTACAGTTTTCTCCTGCCCCCCCCCCCCCACACACTGAAATTTCTATGATGTAACCATCATAAAACCCTTCCCCTATAAGCACCCCTGATTTATGGATCACATATGTAATTATGTGGAAATGTTATATACCTTTGCAAAAAACATGAAATAACAGGTAACCATTGTGTACGGAAATATTCAATGATGTTTCTCATTTATTTTAAACAATTTGCAAAATTTTCTGTTAACACAAAATCTATATGCAATAGTCATGAGCACAAATGCTATAAGAATATTTTCTGACTGCTGGATTTGTTCTCGCTAGATGGTGTTTGTGTCAAAAAGTGGATTCATATTCTTCACAGCTGTTTGCCACAGGCTTTTGACTGAAAGTTACAAGTACAAGAAAAGTTTAGCACAGAGATTTGACTTTCTAGAATTTGTATATAAGGATACTATTCTTCAAATTTAAGAAGTAAAATTAGTCATTTACAAGGTGTGACTCAAGAAGCACTTGGAAGCCTGGAAAGTTCATGAACTTTGTCGCCAGTATGAAATATTTTTATAATGTTAAATTATTACAATTCTTATTATTGCTACTGAAATTTAAATATAAATCAGACACATGTCTACGATACTGACAGACTTAATGACTATTGGTGACATTTCTCCATTAGTTCAAGATATTTGTGAATTCCCAGAAATTGGTATTGAAGATATCCAGATTAGTGAAAGGTCTGTGTCAGCTTGGGTAGCAGGGTGTGTTGTGTGACAACTTAGTAAGTTTGTGTATTGCGAATCGTGTATGGCGAGTTTGACCACCAAAGAAACAGTGCCAGACCAATGACCTTATAGCACGTAGAGAGTATGTTAAGGGCAAGAAACTTTGTATCCGTCACCCTCCGTTACAGAAGCGCTTGTTTCGAGTTGCTCTCTGATACATTGTGTACTGGCACGGGTGTGTCACATGGTTGGTTGGTGTAGGAAAATGCATTTCCAACATTCTTGATGCGAGATTGACAACACCCCTCACATCTTATGTAGACCATGTAGGTAAAGTTAAGGCAGTTTTCATAAAAAATGTTGTAAGGGTTGCAAATCTGTTACTGGCATTTTGTCAGGAAAAGTAAAAATGGGGCGCCGTAAAAATCCAATCAGGGAACAAGCACACCAGCGTTTTGTGAAGTACAACAAGGAAAGCGGTGTGCAGAGTCTGGGAATGATGTAACAGTAGGCTCAGACTTACCAATTTTTACAATTTACCCTTAAAATTTACAGAAATGGAAGAGGTTTTAAGATTTTATTGGAAGTAGTAAAATTGTACACGTTTTTCTACCTTAATAGAAAAAATATGCCTTATTGTTGCTAAAAATTATGTGGCTTAGTTTTACCAACATAATCAGCATATATATATATATATATATATATATATATATATATATATATATGGGGCTAGTTGTCATAAAATAGTTTTTACTTGAATATGCCATATGAGCCAATGAGAAAATTATAGTTGAACGCCAATTAGTGATCATTAATGCTCAGTTACAAAATGGCAGTTTGTGTTGTATGTGTTTTGATGCCACTGGATGTGTTTTGATGCCACTGGCAGAAGTCAATAGTTTCATCAAATCACACATGGAAGTTTATTATTTTAATGCGGTAACACTTATGCAGCGGTTTTGTCATGAATCACACGTATGGTTACAGTTATCGCGTGTCAAATTCAGGATTTGGAAACACATGATGTTTGCTCGAGAGGATGCCTTTCCTGTTGGTACAAATTAGAACTAAATTAATTTGTGAAGCATACCTAAAAGATGTAACATTTACTTTAAACATCATAATGGATATACATAGTTCAGACTTAACTTCGAGGAGTTGTGCCGTAATAGGAGTAAGAAACCATGGCCAAGCATTGGGGTCCCTTTTACTACGGGACCCCGACACGCATCCTCGCCAACTTATCAGATAATGCTATAACACAATTGGTTAGCCAACCCCATGTACCCGAGCTGTCCGGGTCAGAGATTATCAAGAGTAAGAAGCATGGAGGTTCGAATGGTTCAAAGTTGTTTTTTTATCACTTTAGTTCGCTGTGCCATTCTTACACGTGATGCTGTGTTGGAGGCATTATGTAACGTGTTTATGAAAAAGTACTATTGTATAGGTCAGGAAGTTCATAAAAATAAGTCGTTACACTACCACTGTTGTATTGAGACTGAGGCTCACTTCTCGCTGAATACTGTTTGTGAAAGGTTGAGGGAAGTGTTTATTGGTATTAATGTACAGCCTCTCCGTAATAGGAAGACTGATTTGAAATATATTACAAAGGAGGATTTAACACCATTGTACATTGTGAGTACTTCCAAGTTATCTTCAAATATCCGAATGAAAGTATGGGCACAGTGAACAAGATCTTTTACTATTCTTGATACCTTTGTTGTAAACTTGGGACAAAGATGTACAGGGTGGGCACAAAGTCCCGTTACCCCCTTCAGACACCATAAATGGTGAACCTGTTGGACCAATACACAGTACCACCAATACATACACTATAGTTATGTCTTTAACTGTCTTACACACTGTTCTGATGTCTGTTTCAGATAAAATATGGCAGATACCAGTGAGTACAGTATTGAAGAACGCATAATTGCAAGTGTCTGGGTTCATGAAAGGCCAAGAACTGGACAATCATTACAACAAGTTCGTAATAACTTCCAGTTGCGATTTGGACGTGAGCCACCTCCAACACAAACACTACTGCGGTGGGAGAAAAAACTCTTTGCTACCGGTAGTGTTAAGGATAAAAGCAGAAGTGGTCGGCCATCAACACGAGAAGAACAGTGCAGAGATGTTGCAGCATCTGTGGAAAGGTCACCAATGAAATCAACACAGAAAAGGTCTGCGGAACTGGGTGTGCCCCGGTCCACTTTACGTAAGCATATGAAAGAGGACTTAAAGTTACGCCCGTATCATCCAACGTGTGTGCAGGAATTGTCAGATGATGATTTACGCCGACGTAAAGATGCATGTGATGCACTGCTGCAGGTGTTTGACACACCGAAACGTGGCAAAGTGATCTTTAGCGACGAATGTGCCATATACCGGAGTTCCCGTTCACGGAACGTGGTCTTTTGGTCAAAAGAAAACCCATATTTTTATGAAGAGGTGGAGAATAACCCTCCCCACGTCATGCTATGGGCTGCTTTGGATAGCAAACATATTTACGGTCCATATTTTTTCGATGGAACCGTCAACCAACATCATTACCTTTACATGTTACGAACCTGGTTTATACCCCTGTTGAATGACAAAGGTATCAGAGAGGATCGCTGGTTTCAACAAGATGGTGCGCCTCCCCATTATACCATTTCAGTGCGTGAATATCTTAATGAGGTGTTTCAAGAACGCTGGATCGGCCGTGGTTCAGCTGCATTACCGGCGCCACTTGTCTCGCCACCCCGTAGCCCCGATCTCACAACATGTGACAATTCACTCTGGGGGTTCATCAAAGACATTGTTGCTGAGCAGCGGTATGCAAATGTTGTTGATTTGAAGGCGGCCGTGAGGCAGTCATTTCAAAGGGTCACTCCAGCGATGCTGCGAAAAATGTCGCACAGAACGTGGCGCTGAATTATTTTGTGTTCTGAGAATGACGGGATGCAAACAGTTAAAGACATAACTATAGTGTATGTATTGGTGGTACTGTGTATTGGTCCAACAGGTTCACCATTTAACATGTTAAATGGGGGGTAACGGGACTTTGTGCCTACTCTGTACAAAGTTTTTGAGAGAACTTTATAATGAGTTCAAGTGTAGTACTTGTGTTGTTAAAGGATTGAAGCAATGTCTTACACAAGTTATACTGGTTGGTATCATGATTGTGTTACATGGTATAACGATCAGGTTGTTAAAGACCCTGAATTTAAGAAGAAGCAATTGTATTTACATGGTAAAAGTAATGTTTTAAAAAAGTCTTGAGTGATGAACACGTTTACCACCCAGATATTGGATAGTTTGCATTTGGTGACCTAAATTAAGATAATTACGATGTTATAGTTTTTGAGGAATATGAGAATGATGGTTAAAACAATTATGTTATGCGTAAACTGTTGGAAGGAAGTGAACTTAAAGAGTTTCTGTCAAAGGTTGTGTAGTCAAAGTGTTTTGTTAGTGTAAGCCTGTAATCACAGTTAGTAATGAACCACCTAGTCAGTATGATTGGTTTATAAATCGGTTACCAGTGGTACAAGCCAATATTGAGCAACTTACTTCACGTTGGTTAAGCAAGAGGTTTCTGATCAATACGAAATGATTTTGTTATCCTCGACGGACAATGAGGAGAACTGTACCATTTAGACAATTGACTCATACGAGATCGCATCACCGACGATACAGGAAGAAAAAGAGACTTCCTTACAAGACAAGACGTACCCATAGACGTGTTACACCTAACAGTGTTTGGGTTAATAGAGTACTGACCATACAAAAGTTAGGGAAATTTGTTTTGTGTTTATAGGGTACTGCAGTTGCGCAGTGGTTTAACAGTATTTGTACTTACAGTGACACTTATTTTCATTTTAGATTAGGTGATATTTGGGTTAACATTGATAGTGAACTTAGAGACTTTAGTACAAAGTGGGGTAGAGGAATATTGTCAAGGATTTCAATACATTGTACGACTTTGATATATGTACGTGTAATTCCTTGTGCAGTTTACAAATATTACTCTTGCAGCAAAATAATACATTGTGTTATCAATAGTAATAGAGCTTATTTAAAACAAACATTAAAAATAAACAGTGAATTGCACAGTAAAATGGTTTTTCCACTAGCAGTATTGCCAGTGTCAAATATTTATTTAGGTTTTTTAGGGCTGGCGTAGTGTGTAACAGTTGTTGTATGCATCACTTAAAAGGTTTTCTGAGTTTGGAAAAAAAAATTAGGGCTAGGTTTATAATATTATAAACTTAAGAGAAACACCTGCAATACAAATGTGCTTAGAAATTTTCAATGGTAACTGTAATATTATAAAAAGTAATAAAACAGTTTAGATGTTTGTTTATCATAGCAGGATATTTATCTTTATGATAACTGCATTACTATTTTTATTTATTTATACTATGTTTACGTATTTATACTTTTTTTACAATTGCCATGTCTAAATACCGTCATAAGATATGTATGATTGTCTGAAAACAGGGTAAATATTAAGTAGAAAATTCTTTTTCGGAAATATTTCAAATGGGCCTACTTAAATAGGTTTCAACAACTTCTTGAAACTATACGACTGTTAACTTTTATAGGTGTTTGGGTAATTTACATAAATGTGTCCAAAATATAGGATGAGTGCATTATGAAACAAAAATTGCAGTGTGCACATTTTGACAAAAGTTAAAATCTAGTCCATGTTTTACTGATTCTCTTCATGAAAAATTGGCAAGTCTGTATAGCACAAATAATCTGTATAAATGTATATTTTTAATATGTAAATTTGCTTTCACAAATAAAAAATTTGATACTTGAATTAAGCTACAAACTCAGTATAAGTATGTATTGCCATGCCCCACTCTCCGTAGCTGTAAGAATTATTAGTATATATTAACTAAATGTTGTAACTAGACTAGAACCTTAAGAATACTTGGGGAGTTGGCAGGCAGGATGAATAATAGCTAGCCTAAGTATACATTGTGAAACAGAGCTGGTGTGTCAGTTGTCGTCGATGGATCACATGCTGTGACGATATAGACTTTTGTGTTTGGACTGCGGAATCAGAGGTGGTCTGATGATTGGGCGTGGATGAGAGAGAGACAGAGGTAGCATGTGACCGGCCTACTGAAAGCTACTTAAGCAAGGAACCACGCCCTACTAGAGTATATAATATAGGAGTGATGGACAATTTGAAGGAGTGTAAATGTTGTGTGACAGACTGTAAGAGGTATGACCGAGAGAGACTCCTCTGGGAGAGTAGTTGCTGTGTATGTGCTATGTACTCTCTGTATCTTTGCTGAGATAATATATGCATTGCTTTCGAACTTTGCCTCTGAGAACCCAACCTACCTGACCTAGCCTATGGAGATAGCTTCGCTCGGCCGACTCAATAGAGGCACAACAAAAATGGTGTCAGGTGTGGGGTTGGTCACTTGTTGTTGTTCAGTTGCTAGTTATACTGTTCCTAGTTAACAAATTGTGAGGCCAGAACACAACCACTGTAGGAGGCACGTGTAGTTAACTACGATGACATCAGTAGTCTGATTAGCCGAACAAGAGGAGGTACAGGACCGGAAGGAAGAAACACAGCACTACGCCGAGGAGGATAGCAGATAGAAACCATACAAGAGCAGCAGTACCAGAGAAGAAGGCTACGCGAAGCCGGGGGTCAGATCCAAGGTACCGTATTTACTCGCATATATTGCGCCATCGCGTATATTGAACACCTTGACTTTTCAACAATGTATTCAGATTTTTAAAAAATTCACATATATTGCGCAGTGGTTTTTTCGCGTCGTGGGTGATAAGATTTGCCGTGCTGTGCTCCTAGACACTGTTGAAACAACACGTGTGGCGTGAGCTCTCTCTGTGTGTGTGTGTGTGTGTGTGTGTGTACGTGCTCTGTGCCTGTGGGTCAACAAGCTATTTTTAGACAGGCTGGCTGACTGTTGTTATCGGCTTTCTGACGTGTGCGAGGGGGGGAAGGATGGCTGAAGGTAGGATGGGAGTGTGCGAGGGGGGGGAGGATGGTTGATGGTGGGAGGGATGTAGGTTCTGTCTAGTAGGCTAGGCTCGGTAACCTTTGGCATGCTCTCGCGGTTTCGTTCGCCTGCTAGCGCGCCATCTCTAGGTAATTCTAGCCAGCTCATTCCCCCTCCCACGCCCACCTACACCTAACAACAGTACTTGTGAAGTCACTAGACAGCTTACGATACGGTATCTACGGTATCTGTTTCTATTAGTGAGCGTAACCACTGCATTTTTTTCAGTATTTAATTAGGTAAAAATGGGCAAGCGCGCTAACTACACTGCCGCCTTCAAGCTGAAGGCAATAGCATATGCAGAAGAACACAGGAATCGTGCTTCTGCTCGCCACTAGTACAGAATAAGAGCATGACGATTAGGAGCGTAGGGGACGCGATTGAAGCAGCTCTAGAAGAAGAAAGTAATGTCCTATCGCAACGCAAAAAGACGCGACCAGACAAACCTCCAATGTTCAGTAATAAGGGGATGCCAGATAGGTTAGGGAGAACAGATAGTAAGTGTACTATCTGTTCCAAGCTGGGCCACACTGCAGAGACCTGCTACTGGTGCACAACCAGATTACCAAAGAAAAGGCAAATCAATGTTAATTCTATGATAGTATGTTTCAGATGTGGAAAAATGGGACATCTAAAAAGATTTTGCCGCAAAAAGGTAGAAATAAAGTATAAGGAGAAGGGCGAGGATGGAGAGTTAATAGAAAGTCAAACTAAACAGGATCATGGAAACGCCTGGAGAGGAGCAACGAACAACTAATTGCCTCCTCTCTATACTCGACTGATAAAGGTTGCAGAACAACTCAGCAAAAGGTGGTGGCACGAGAGGTGACTAGTAATTGCAATTGCATAGCTACGCATAGTGAACAGATTCAAAATGGAGTAGGTGAATTATTTGTTACAGGAGCTGAAGTAAGTATATTAAGAGAAGAATACTTAACTGACAGTGCTGTAACGACTCGCGTCACCTTGTACCTGAGCGCAATATAGGCGAGTAAATACTGTATCTGAGGAACCAATGAAGTTAAGTCGCACTCAATACATCCTTTCCTTAAAGTTGACGTTAGGTAGTGAACACACCTAGCGAGAAGCATAGCGATTGTAGGGTCATAAAACGATTCAAACTATGTTATGTAGATCTCGTTTAGACTAAATATCATTTAAAAATAGTTAATATTTGAACGCCTTTTCAAATATGTTACAAAAATTCTCTATATAAACTCGAGTTTCAGGGACGGATCTCTCCAATACAAATTTTAATAAACTTGCACAATCCAATTTTGACTAGATATTGCCTCCCAAAATATTTAGAGTGAGTTCCTGAACATCCTGGATATACGTCTATGAAACTGACGAGATAGAAAAAATAAAATGTTGATGATGTAAAAGGTATTTAATTATAAATAGCATGTCAGCCAGTTTTAATTTAACTACCACGTATAGGAAGTAACTATTACGTAAAAAATAAAGTTAAAAAAAGAAAGCTAAAAATATACATATAAATATACTGGCAAATTTGGTTATACATAAACACAAAGAAATTATATTTTGTAAATGGTATAAAAGTTTTTAAAAAGAATACCATAGCTGGAGAAATGTTTTCAACAGATTCGTACTATCCACTCCTAACTGCTTCACAGTTACCACAACGAAAACTAGGTACTATTATTTACTGAAAGCAACCAAGCACGGAAATGTCTTGTCTGTGAAAGGCATGTGTTTGTAAACAGCACTTGTGAACGCTCCCCCCTGGGGTTGAGAGGGCTCCCGCCGGGTTTTGAGTATTTTGAGTTTTTCTATTTCCTTTTAGATGGGGGGGGGGGTTTCTTCTTCAATTTTGAGTTTTGGGGAGAGTCTTTTCGCCCTTCCCTCTTGTGAGTGACTTGTGATTAGCGTGAAGGGAATTATTTAGGAGTTGGGTTGCCCTGGTTGACGGTGCTGGCTGCCCCCCGCCCACCCCGCTCCTCTCCTCTACCGGCCATGGAGGAGAGCGGCCTGGAGTTGGGAGGGGGGGGAAGCTAGTTCCGCCGACCGGCGGTAGGGGCGCGCGGGTGGAGGCGAGCGCTGCTCGCATCGTGGAGAAGCGCATTCTGAGGCCAGCGTTCGATGGGAGAGGTGCCTCTACCAAAGAGTAGTCGCGAAGGGTTGTTGTATCCTGTTGGTCGCTGATGTGCGTAAGACGCAACACGAAACTTAAGTGGGTTCGTCTTGCAATCATACGTATCTACTTCCTACACTGCCTGAGGCGGTTGGTGAGTAAAATAGACAGGTTGATTTAGCTGGTGCAGAAGAGGCCCTAACAAACATTTTTCGAGCGCGCGACTTCGCACCGCTGGAGGGGGATTAAGCTCTACGAGGTAGTAGCGCTGGTGTAATAGGAATTCCTGTGAAATGGATGGGTTGCCAGGCTTTCTCTGTTACGGGAGATCGACGAGAGTGGTAATCTTCGCGTTTGACTATTGAGTTAATGTGCTCGTTGGCAGGGAGATTATGTTAGGAAGAATGTACGAGGGGCGTTTCGTGCGCAGAGTATAAATGGAGACGCAGAAATAGTATCTGCGTTTCTATTGTGCATTGACCTACCTTTGAAAGATGTATTTATAAGTATTGGTGCGTATTGGTAATTGTAATCGCGCTTGTTGCTTTGGGTATTCAAGCATGTTATTGTCATTGTCAGTGTTTTGAAGTGATACACGTAAAACAAGGAACTGACATTTTATGATATAGAGTGTAAAGAGTGTTGTAGCGAGTCGTGCATTCGCATCGAGGGAGGCTTAGCGGGTACGGACCGAGCTGTCGCCTGCTAGTTTGCCGAGGATAAGAACGACATATTTCCATTATGAGTATCGTGGCAATTGAAATTAATTGTTTAATATATAATAACAAGAATACTTGTTACACCAAACGTCCAATGCAGTAAAATTAACATCATAACATTAACATTATTCTTTTTATCTATACATTTCAGATAAAAATTTGTTCATAAGTGCAATTATCAACGTTTGTACAGTTGCATCTAAAACAGATAGTTTGAATATTTATTTTTAAAGAAAAACCTGACAACATAATATGTTTTATAAGAGATAGAAACAACATATATAAATATAGTTTTAATATGGTGAAGTTTCAGCTATATGTCACTAATAGTTTTTCATAAAAAAGAATTTGAAAATTAACATTGAAAGGATAGGGTATAAGATTATGTGCCACGGGCCCTTAAAGGCACATCCTACCACAATTTTCATCATGTTATTATTTTTATATTTGTACCGGTTATTTTTTTTTTCTTGTGTTCAAAATGTGACCAAATTTTCCTCTTATACAGATTTTTTTTTCGCATGGTTTCTGCGTAATAGCTCGTTAAAGCCAAAATTTGCATGTTTCCATTTTAAAGACGACATTAAAACCAAGTCTTTTTAAAACTGAAGAAATTCACAGTTAATAAAGATGTTGTAGGCTACAAATTCAGATATGTTAACCACAAAATAGGTAACAATTTTTGTATTTTTAACAAAATTATTGAATTTTTCAAACTTTTATTTTAAGTTCCAGAATTTTTATTTAAATGCAAAAAAAATTATATTCTTTGTTTTTATGTACGTGACATTGCAACCTGCGCCATCTTTATCCACTGTGAATTTTTTTCAGTTCGGTATGTCAGTTGGTTTTAGTGTAGTCCTTAAAACGGAAATATTAAGTTTTGATTTTAACAAGCTATTACGAGAAATCTAGGAGAGATAAAAATATTTCATAAGAGCCAAATTTAGTCACATTTTGTGTCTGAAATAAGAAAAAAAAATATCTGGTACAAATGAAAAATAAAAACATGGTAACGAAAATTGCTTGTTTAAAGAAATGAGAGGCATCATTGCCAACAGGCACAGAATCAATCACATCTGCCTCTGGTAACTCAGAGGCTGGTTGGTGAGGTGGTGAAGAGGTGACGGTTATACTGCTTGTAGCAGGAGCAGTGTAAGTACCTTGAGGTGGTGTTTACTTAGCTATACTGTCCTGTTGTGATGGTGGGTACACTTTACTGATCTGTTTCGATGGTGCTCGTTGGCAGGTGTTTACGAGAGCAGGTTTGTTAGCAAGTTTCAAATTCGAGGCACACTGCGTCCCGATTATTCTAGTCAATTTGATCTGGACCTTTCATTGCTATTGAGTAATGACAGACTATTCTGTCTGTGTTACCACATTGACAGTCTGGGTACACTCATCCTTCAGTTGTCAGTGAGCACTGGTGACTATACTGTAAGACACAAAAGAGCAAGCCCTTGTTAGAAATTAAACCTCTTGCGTGCCCCACCTACGGAAACATTGTCATCCTGATTGTATGCTCTGATCCACTTGCCTAAGAGGGCATTCCTTTGACCACACTGGATGTTTACCTTGACAGTTGACATGTCAAAGGTTAGGTGTATTTCTCTTCGTCAGTATGTACCGGTTCAGCATATTTCGGGCATATTGCTGGTGATTTTATAGTGGCCAACAATTGGCCATATCTCTGGCAGTTGTAGCAGCTAAAAAACTAAGGAATTAATTGCTTTACACATATATTTAAGTAGTGAAACTTTAATGTAGCTCAGAGGACAGGAGTTCCAATGTCAAAAAAATAGTAACAGTTGGTACCAGGACACCAACTGACTTTTTTTGTGACTCGACGAATATGTGAGACATACTGTGTCTGGAGTTCCTGCAACAGTTTGGAAACTAGGACATTGATCAGGTCTGGATACCAAATGACACTCTTGCTCCATTTCAGTGCAACATGGGGCGTATCTTTACGGGGAACTTCTTTGTTGTTCTGTTGAATATCTCCATTGCCTACAGCCCACATGGCAGGGCAGAATTTGATATCTCGATCAAAAATTCTGTTCGGATTTTATTTAATTGCAGTCCATGACTGTATAACCACAAGCACATTCTATGACTTTTTGGGTCTCAAGGAGCGACACCTTTTCAAACGTGTGGCTCTCAAGACCTTTCACTAACACGAATGGTTTAGTAGGTTAACTTTTTTTCACAACTAACATCCAGTTTGGTGCCATTTCAGGGAACTAGTGGTTGATAACACCGGCCTCCTCCATACAGCGATAACATGTCCCAGCAGATTTAGGTAACCGCTCGCGCTAGGACAGCAACAGATGGTACTACGTGCATACAAGCTTTGCACCTAGATTTGTGTGTTGGACCAATGAGAAGTGTTCACTAAACTGCCACTAACAAAGGAGGCACTCTGTAGGGTCACACAATTCGGTGGCGGCATTCACAAGAGAGCATAGGTCCTCATTAGTAAGAAGAACACTTCCCTGGCCTCAGATCATGACAGAGAGAGTGAGAGAGAGAGAGAGAGAGAGAGAGAGAAAGAAAGAAGAAGAGTGACTAGAAAGTTGAAGGTAAAGGAACCAACATGAGAAGGAGGTCAGAAAAAAATTCAGGTCTAGACTGCACCTCGGTTAGTCAGCTCTTAACGAGAAGCACGGTTTAGCTGTGGTGGTATTCTATCCCGGCACAACATAGGGACCGTGTAAAATGTTTACCGTCATTATGAACACGAGAAATTAAAAATATAAAACATTCCTGAATAACACATATGGCAAAAATCTTCATTGTACATAATAACATCAAGCCTTGTTATACGTTATTGTTATGATACTATTATTTAGTATTAATGTGTGTGAAGACACAAACCAATGGCCTACAATACACAAACAGAGAGACATATATTTAAAAAATATATAAATAAATGATAAAATCAGAGTTACTTGTGGCTGAAGTGGAAGAGTGTATGATTCAACCTGGTACGTACGTGAACTAGTCTGTGGAAAGAGTCTTTGGTACAAAACCTAACAGCAAATTAAACCAATTAACACTCATGATACATATCCAACTACATCAAAAAGGATACAATGTACTAAAAATACCAAATATTCTCTTTTGTAAAAAAAAATGAAAGTAACAAAATATGCTCAAAATTAGGCGCTAATTATGTGAATTTTGAAATAAATTCTTTCAAAATGGCACAAAACATATCGTTATACTTCCACCAAACATTCTCCCTCAAATAGTCTCACTACACATGACATTTCATACACTTTCCTCTGCTTACTCGAATCTGCCTCTGATTAGACTTAGATTTCACAGTTTGTACGGTAACTCCACAAAATTAAAATCTGCCCAAAATACAAATGTTCCAAGCTTGTAAGAGTGACACCTTCTCTGCTGACTATTGGGTTTACTGGTTGCGTAATTTCTTCAGAGCAATATGAGTCTCAAGAAGGTTCTTAAAATACAGAACACGAGTAATGGGTAATCCTTCGAGAGAGCTAATCTTGACTCTCAGTGAGTGACTACCGAGTAAGCCAACAGGAAAAGCCCTAGTAATGATAGCACAGACACAGTGAACTTTCACATAAATTAATCGTAAAGGCATTAAGTCACTCGCCTTCGACTGATTATCACAAGTTGGTATGCAAGTAGGTTTCATCAAAGGAGAAGATCAAGTAGATTAGGTTTCACAGAATGCATATGTATATTCACAACAGAACATGACACTTGATACAAGTTATAAATCTGTTTCAACATTAGTACACGTGATTGATGATCAGGTTTTGGGTCTGTCCCAATTTGATACAAACAAAGCTCCACAATGGTTCTACACAAGATACAATAGGGTTTGCACACTTTGAGATACAAAGACTTAAGCTACGAGACATAGGAACTTCACTTACTTGACTAGGAGCTTCAAGGTCATTTCAACATGAGATACAAGACACTTCGGGCCGAGACGTACTGGAACAATAATGAGAACTGAGACCTTGCTAGTGGCAGTGACTACTTGGCGATCAACTGTTTGACCCCGAGGAAAGTTATAACATTAACATAACTTTCCATTCTTGTACTGCTAGCGACTCTGCTATAGCGCTGCGAGCCATCTCAAATAACTTACAAAGTTCGTATTGGTAAGGCTTTATGGTGATCAACTCTTTGATCCTGAGACTTGAAATTGTTAATGTAACTTCTGAAGTATCTAAGAACTGGTTAAGTATATCAACACTACAAAGTTTAACTTAGCTACATATTAACGACTGTGGGTTAACTAACTAGTCACACTAGCTTTGGTGTCCCCTTAGAGTCATCCTGGCACTCAGGTAAGGAGTTGCAACACGAAGTTTTGGTAGGGGTGAAGGATTCGCCATCAGACGAATTTGAGGTAAGGTATCACAGAGGGCACCTAACGGACATCAACCCTCTGTGAAGGACTATTTTGTGTAGGACTGAGGCACCGTACAGACTTCAACCACAGCGTGTAGAGTAGGAAGGCAGGTAAGGTATGGGTAAACTGTTGGCACCTCACAGACATCAACCGCTCAGGAAGGTGATTGCCAGGATGACCCGGCAATTAGGCAGAATCCCTGACGACTGAAGAATTATGGCGGGTTGCCCCCCTTTTATACTCGCCAGAAGAGCTGAAAGTACCGTTAGGTGGGTGGCGCAAAATGGCGGACGAGAGCTCGTGACTGTCTGCTGCTACAATGTGACAACCTCTCGCTATAAAATTACTCCCTCAGGTCTAAACTACTCTTCCACACACAATAAATATCCAGACTGGAATAAATAACACGCGTGTTGACGTTAAACACTATAATTAAGGTACAAGAAGTATTTAATATTTATTCATTATTCAAGTAATGTTAAGGAATAAGGAACACATATAGTATATAATAACATTTTCACGTGTTCATTTGTGAATGTAGGTCCGTGCATGGGATTGGTAATAATGGTTAGGCACTTCATCGTATTTGCAAACAAACACTCGTGGAAGGTTAACAAAGTTGCGTGATGCAATTTTGAATTATATAATGAAAATATACATCGGATAAACACTGGAACATATTAACATAAGTAATTATGGCTTTATGAATAAAGATTGCGACATGAAAATCTTACAAGCTAAGTAAACGGCAGCACGGTAATCAGCAATGTACGGACACATGCTAAGACTTTCAGGTTAAGATAGCGAAGTATACAAAATCGGGGGACGAACGCTAAAAGAATTATAGCTTGACGCGACTGACATGCATCAAGAGGCATGGAAATAATCAAAATTTACAGTTCAAAATTTTATTAACAGTTTTCTACAATTTACAAAAAATTAAGAATTTGCAGGCCAATTTACAAAAGAAAATTAACTTTCATGATAAGAGGCTTGTGAGCGATGGCTTAGGTGCATCCCACGCTGTCTTTAAGTTATAGCTGAATAATAGCAACATATGTACCTCTTCTTAAACTGCAATACTTGTTATAAATTTCTGTTCAAACTTAACATGCTCCCAAAAGTTCTTATCCTCAGGATGGTGGCAGTAACATGTGTCACCTTAATTGCCTGCCGCATACAACTTAGAGAAATAAAAAAAATCTGTTACTTAGAGAAAATAAATCAGCATAGTAAGTTATTGATTAATATTCCAAATTATAGATATTCTGCTGAATATCTCAGTAAGCAGTAAACTTACTCATTCAAAATATAGCTGGTAACAAAATAATAACTATTATAAATTAAAATAACAGGCTTATACATTAATTAGGGGCTTTAAAACTGAATAAAATTACAAATAAAATAATGTCCATCATAAATAATTAGCATAAGCAAAATATATTAATTTACTCAGTTCCATTTAAAGTTCCAGGTAAGCATTAAAACTCATGATAACAGATAACTGTAATTCCATTACAACCTCAAACATTAAAACAACGAATTAAGCTATCAAAATTATTTTCACACATTTTACATCGTTGTAGGTTATTTTCAGGAAAAAATTAAGTGTCGGGTGTGAATGATGCAGAGTGAAGGGTCTGCCACAGCATTCAACCTCTAGCACACAGCAAATGCTGCAGAGCAGAACGTCTACCACAACGATATACTCATGGTCGTGCCCCGAGCAAAGTTCGGCCAAAGTTGCCCGACCACTTCCAAAGTGAAGTGATGTCTCGTCTTGTGCCGACGACGTTGTGTGATAAGTGAACTATGAGTTTTCGCATTGTTTACTTACTTTTAAATTCTTTCAGTTGTTACATTTTATTCATGGTATTTTTAATATCTTGAATTGACAATAAAATCTACGGTGACCTAAAAATATTGTGCTCTAATTTGTTGGGTATGCGATTTACTCAAGCAGGAACATGGCAGCAGGCATATTTATTTACATGTGCCAACAATTTTTTTGATTATACATTACGTGTGTGTGTGTGTGTGTGTGTGTGTGTGTGTGTGTGTG